>PVJI01023290.1:0-23805 GCA_004026765.1 Micronycteris hirsuta
TGCAACCCAGGCATGTGCCCTGACTGGGAATCGAACCAGCAACCCCTTGGTTCGCAGGCTGGCACTCAATCTACTGAGCCACATCAACCAGGGCCAGTTGCTCAGAATTTAGTAACTGGCCTTTGACCCTTAACTACAGAGTCTTCAACCTTCAAAAAGGTCCAGATCAATTTATGTTAAAGAAGTAACCAAATGTGCCCAAAGACTTAACTACAAAGACATTTATCTGAGAGCGAGGGTCTATTCTTAACCTGGATACCACACTGCCATTAAGTATGATATAGAAAATATTCAATATCACAGAAAGGCATTCAAAGTGATAATATGTAAAAGAGAAAAGTGCAAAACTATATTTTTAAAAATCTCATTATGAAAGAATAAGAATAAAAACACTGTCATGGTTGATAGATGGCACACCTGAGTTTAATGAAGTTCTGCCCCTGCCACTTACCAGCCACAAGGCCTTAAAGAAATTAGGTAACCTCACACTCTATCACATGTAACACAGGGATTACGGCACCCTTACCTCACAGGGTTGCTGCGAGGTAAATGAAATATAAAGTACTTAGTGCAATGTCTGGCACATATGAGTTTTCCATAAATATTAACTACAAAGAACTGGTAGAAAATATGCTGACGTATTAATAGTGGTAGAGGGAGGTGAGTCTTCTTTATTTGTAATTTCTAAGTTTTCTACTACAAACAGGTTTTTCTTTAGAAGTAAGAAAGAGACAATGCAGGTGCCAGGAGCTGTGTTAAGTTTGGGGTGCCAAGCCCAGGCGGTGGGGCGGCAGGGCTCACCTTGCTCTGGTACAGCGCCTCAGCCTCCTCCTTGCTCCTCTGAGCGATCGCCTCGTACTGGGCCTGCACGGCTCTGATGATGCTGTCCAGGTCCAGGGAGCGGTTATTGTCCATGGACACAATGACATTGGTGTCGGTGATGTGGGTCTGCATATTGGACAGCTCCTGCGAGGCATGGACCACAGGCTGACTCCTTCTACTGTCCATCTGGAGCCTCAGTTTCCCTCTTCTGCCCCCTCAAGTCTCTCTGGGAAAGCCAGAAGCCTGGGCCAGATGGGACTCCCCGGGGAAAGTTCTTTGAATTGTTGCTGTGCACTGAGAGATACTTAACTAAAGGTAAAGGCACCCAGACTTAGTCTCCAGGGAGAAGAAAGAGCCTGAACCCAGAGCCCTGGCAGATGTCACCTGCCCATCATGCTGCTCCTGTGCCCTGTAGCTCTGCCTGACTCTGGCTTGGCCACCACCTTGAGCTGGGCCCTCTGAGAGGCCGACTTGCTCCTTGAAAGCACAGGGACTCTCGGAAGCAGTAGAAAGGACTCCACTTGTGCAGCCACTCACACTAACTTTTGAGTCTGGTTTCTACTTTGACTAGCTGGGTGACTGAGCAAGTGATTTCATCTCTCAGTGCCTCAGCTTTCTCATCTGTAAATGGAAATACCCAGGACATAGTAAATATCCCAGCACAGCATCTGGCCAAGAGCAGTGCCCCCGTGTTAGACATGCAGGACCGAGGGCGGTAAGAGCATGTTATTCCTCACCACTGCTGTCTTCATCTTCACTCCCTCTGAGACCAGCACTGCCCTCTCCCATGGGGTTCCCCAGCAGCCCCATTGGCTTCCCAGCACTGATGAAGATTTCTGCTTGGCTTTGCCCCTGAACGTCCCAGGTGTTAACCTCATTTCCCAGACAGAGGTGGGACCAGCTTCCCCTTCTCCTAACTCAGGACTCTCCCTGCCTCTCCATCTCCAGCGCACCCACCCAGGAATCCTGAGCACTGGGGGTTAAGAGGATGGTTGAGGTGACTGAGGAGAGGGTTCCCTAATAGACATCATTCCGTTTCAGGCCACCCCGTCTTACAGCCCATATGCCTTACGAGGTGTGAAAAGACAAGGGTTCCTCTTGAACTCACCATCTCAAATAAATTTTTCAGGAAATTGATCTCCCCTGACAGAACGTCCGCCTTGGACTGTAGGTCCACTTTCTGTAGGTAAGCAGCATCCACATCCTGAAAAGCATGCAAAGACAGTCTGACTTTTTGTCTGGGTGGTGCCTGCCACCAGCTGATTGGGTGGACCAGGCAAGTGGCAAAGCTTCTCTGGGTTTATCTCCTTGCCTGCAAAGTTTTCTCACCTCACTCAAATAAGGGACCTGCAAACTCCAGCTTTCCTGGCCAGAAAGAAGTGTGACACCAAGCCCTTCACCTCAGTCAGTCACACACAGAACCCAAGGTCCCTCTCTAGGTCCCTCCCCAGGTCCCAAGGCCATGCATAAGTGACACTTGAAAGCTGTCAGTTAACTTAATTTCATTTTCAGAGCCCTGGAGAGATTAAAAACTCAAGGAACCCTAAAGATCCATATTAGCATCACTTTCAGACTTTCTCCTTTGGTGTAAGGGCCCTAGCATTTTGGCAACACACTCAACAGTCTGGCCCCCAAGGTCACCCTGTCCATCTCTCAGTCACACCACATTCCACAGGAATTCCTCACTCCGCTCAGCCTCCTGGGCCCACCGTTCCCCTCGGGACACCCCAGGCCTCACCTTCTTCAGGATGACAAAGTCATTCTCATTGCTGGTCCTCTGGTTGATTTCTTGCTCGTATCTGTGGGGGAAGATGAGAAACATAGACAGGCTGCAGGGGCTGACCTTGGCTTCTTGGGAATTTTTCCTGCATGGGGACACTCAGAATTCCTTAAATGTTTACTGTCATGGACTCCGACTGTCCCCTGCCAGGGCCTGCCCCTCTCACTGGCAGGCAGCTGAAGCTGGCTCTTGGTGCTTCCAGTCAACAGAGGTGACAATGACCCAAGGTGGAAAGTCTAGGGCCACATAGAACACCCCCAAAGTGTCCATTTTTTATTTGTAAATTTGTCAAGCCCAATCATTTCTCTAATTGAGAACTTAAGTAATCACTTTTACTAAATTTTTGTAAAGAGAATATAATTTCACCTATGATTCTGCCCCCCACCCCAACACCTTTGGTGCCAATTCCATCTCTCCCTTCCCACTCGCACACACCTGACTCTCTACTAGCCCAAAGTAGTAAGCATGTCAAGGTGATGTTAAGAGCAGCTCCCTGTAGCTCCAGCATGGGGAGGGAGAGGCCACTCGGTTGTTGCAGGATGTGGAGCAGCTGATAGAGAATTAAACAAGTCCTGTCACCCCTTCCACTGTTACTAATAACTACTGCTTACTGAGTGCTTAGTGGGTGCAAACGAAGCCTAAGAACTTACCAAGAATAACTTCATCTAAACCAAAGTTATGGGGGATGACAGATCTCTAAGCGTGGTCCCCCATCTCCCAGCATCACCATCACTTGGAAGTATTAGAAATACAAGCACTCCAGCCCCATCCCAGACCTACCTGATTGATCTGTTTTTAACAAGCTGATACACACTGAATTTTGAGAGCCATCACCTACTCCTCACAGCAATCCAACAAGGAGGGCACTTACTATCCCCACTTCACTGATGTGAAAACTAAAGGCTTAGGCAGATGAACTTGCAGCCAGCCAGAAAGTGTCCAATCCAACACCAGAACTGGGGCTTATCTGGCTCCAACATCCATGGAGCTAGTGTGCCCAGTCCCCACAATCAAAAGCTGACTGGCAATAGCAGGGGCGCCACGTGGAAAACGGCTCCCCTGCAGTTGTGCAGTGCAGAGCCTGCATGGCTGTGCCTGTGGCCCTGCTCCATCCCTTCCACAGTAACACTGAAGCAAAATGTCTTCCCCATGAATCAGTTCCCTGCCATGCTTCTCCCTGAGTGCTTTGCCCCGCCTGGCGCCTCACTTGTTCTTGTAGTCCTCCACCACACCCTGCATGCTCATGATCTCCATGTTCTGGCGCATCTGCTCCGCATTGAGGAAATCCACCTGCTTCTGCAGATCACTGATGTAGTTCTCCAAGATGGGCTCCAGGTTGTTGGTATGAGTCGACGTGTTTATCTGCTGCAAGAGCTCCCATTTTGTTTGTAGCACCTGATTCTGCTGCTCCAGGAATCGCACCTAAGAGCAAGAGACGTCCAAGTTCACCCCAGGTCATGGTCTGAGAGGCACCCCCATGGGGAGGAGGATGGGCAGCCCTATAGCACGTCCAGAACTGAGAGAGTCAGGATGGGCCCTTAAGGGATCAGAGAGCATCCCTTTCTTTGGGACCAGACACATGAGCACAGTGTTGGTTGCTGATGGTCGACCAATGGCTACAAAGTCAACTGGCCTAAAATTAACACTAAGCTAACTCTGGTGTTAAAGGTAAATTCCTCCAACCAAGCCCCTTGTTTCCCTTAGCCACCCCATTTACACCACAGAGCTGTCGCTCTCCCCTCAGTGAATCCGTGCCAACGGGAGGGAATGGTGATCAGGCACCTGAAGCATCGGCATGCCCCAGGCACATTCCTCTTCGTGGTTGAAATGCTTCATGTGATTGAGGAGCAAGGAAAATAAGAAGAGGGAAAGAACAATTTGGCTTAGAACGTCAACTGATTCCTGAGCCAACTTGCTTGGGTGTCACCATGTTTTTCAGGAAGGCCACCTCTTTAAATGCTTTTACAACCCAGACATAATTTTAAAAGTAAATGTTCTCATTTTTTCATGTTGTGTAATGCAATTCAGGGCCCCAAAGTCAGGACTTGGGGGTTGTCTAGTGTCCAGGAACCACCCAGATTGCTATTTCCTTCATTCATACAGAGAATCAAAAGTGGACATCATCCTATTTTTCTCAGCACACCTTTTCCAAAACTGTGAACACAAAGGTCAGGTACAGGGTCCAGAGAGCTGGCTGGCTGTGCAGAGACCAAGTGCATGGACTGTCCTTTGCATGGTAATAATCGACCCTCAGCTTTCCTCGGCCAGCTGCCCACAGACAGACCCCCCTCCCGTGTCGGGTGAAGCCCGCAGATGCCGCTGTGCTTTACTCAGATGAGCACCGCGCTCTCTCCAGAATCTGTCTGGGAGCTGTGTACGGGGGCAAACCCATTACTTGTGCTGTCAGAAGAGAACCCTAAGAACACCCTCTGCCGTATGGCACTAGAGAGGGTGCCCAGAGTCCCCAGCCCTTGACACTGCCCTTCTGAGGGTCCAGCCCTCGTGAATGCCCGTTGGGTTCTGACTCTAGGCTGGAAAACGTGTGCAGAGAGAACACTGTTTCTTGTGGCTTCTTTCTGTTTGACTTATCAGAACCAGAGATAAGCAAACCAGCTCTCACAAGTTTGTCAGCACAGCTCATAACACCCCTGGGAGAAATGTCTGCCACCTGGCCTATTTTAGCTCAGGTGGCACTCCCAGGGAGTGGAGAAATCTATTGAACAGAACTGTGCTCCATGTTGTGTAGACCAAAAGAAATAATTCTATGGTTCCACAGGGAATCTCCACGCCAAATAATGAGGGTGCAGTCGGACAAGTCTGGGTGTTTTGGGCTTAGCCTGAGGCCCCCCAAGTCAAAGAAACCGAGCTTCTCATTAGGCCACCACCAACCTGCAAAGGCAGAGGCCGGCTTCATGGGGTGCCAGGCAATTTTAATGGGATTTAACTAGAAAAATCATTGGAAGCCCTTGTGAGTTTTCCCCAGGCTTCCCAAAACACTCCTAGGCTGCGTCTCCCATCAGCAAGACTCAGGGGAAGCTCAGCTGATGGAGATAAAATTTGGCATTGTGCCGAGCTAAACTTCTTACTGGAAAAAGCACTCTCTACTCAACCTTTTGTGCCCCTGTCCCTCCAGTTCATGACATTGAGGCATGGAGACCTCCTAGTGCCTCCAGCAGCCCAGATCTCCCCAACTCTTTGCCTGGCTAACTCCTATTCACCCTTTAGATCTCAACCAAAGTGGCAGGCCCGGTGTGTCCCTTCCATCAGCGCTTGTTTTCCCCCTTGACACTGCCATGATCCGCAGTCTTTTGGTGTTGTTTTAGCATGTCCCTCTCTGCCAGGTGTGAGCCCCATGAAGGCAGGCCCATGCTTGCTTTGTTCTCCAGTGGACATAGATGCTAAGACCCATGGACACGTAGTGCCCAGTCCAGAAAAGATGGTTTATAAGTATCAGACTAATGAAATACTAAGGGCTTTGGAATTGTCTGGCATGGAGGATTCAAGATCAGTTGAACAAAGTGAGGCCATTGTTCCCATGAGAAGAACTGGACCCCCCCCCCTTTCTTCTTGGGGTCCCTTTCCCTTGTCATTGGTTCTACAGAAGCCTTTTCCTCCATTCCCACTCCCTGAGAGGCAAGCCTGACACATGAAGGGCTGACTCAATGTTTCATTGAACACAGATCTGTTGAGCAAGTACCATGTGCCAGGCACTGTTCTGGATGCTAGAGATTCGATAATGAACAAAACAGACAAAATTTCTGCTTTCCAGGAGTTTACATTCTATTCAGAGAGAAACTGTAAAGAAATGCAAAATAGCCCTGGCCAAGTGGCTCAGTTGGTTGGAGCATCATTCCATACACCAGAAGGTTGTGAGTTCAATCCCTAGTCAGGGCACATACAGGAGGCAACTGATTGATGTTTCTCACATCGATGTTTCTCTCTCTCTTTCTCTCCCTGTCTCCTCTTCCTCTCTCTCTCAAAAATCAATAAATAGATATGTCCTTGGGTGCAAATTTAAAAAATAATAAAAAAATAAAAATAACAAAATTCAAAATATACAACATTCAAAATATAGGGTGTCAAATGACTGGAGGGTCTATGGAGAAAAGTAACACAGGGATGGAAGATGGGGATGCTGAGATGGGAGTGCTACTTTAAGTTGGGACATCAGAGAAGGCCTCTCTCAGACAGTGGCATCTGATCTAAGACTGAGTGGGGGGCCAACCTACTCTTGGGAGGGAGGAGTTCCAAGTAGAGGAAATAGCAAGTGCAAAGACCCTGAGCAAGGACCGTGCTTGGGGTTCTGGAGGAGGCAAGAATGCAATAGTGTCCTGGTAAGCAAGAGAAAAGCAGGAGAGGAGTCAGAGAGGGAGTGCAGGGCCACTGCGGACAGTAAGTTTGAACCCTGAGGAGCTAAATTCCAGCCCTTACTCTGTTACTAAAAACTTGCAGCTCGAAAGTTGTTCCATCCAATTGTGGTAACATTGCCTGATTCTCACAAATGGAAGCCAGGGGTTAGCAGCAGCTGTGGGTTTGTGGGCCGGGTTATACAGGACCTTATAGGATCTTGGTTTTTCTTCTAAATGATACAAGAAGCCAATGGAAAATGTAAATGGAGGAGCAATGTGATATTTTTAAAGAATGGCTCTCATGTCATGCTAAGAGTAGGATGGATGGAGTTAAGGGTGGAAGCAGAAGGACTAGACCTCCCATCCAGCCTGGTCAAAGCCCTCCTGGGTAAGAGCTCTCTCCTCATGGTCACCACAGGCCATGCCCTTGAGGAAAGACACGAAGCCACAGTTTCCTGCACAGTCCCGTGCCGCAAAACGGATATCCTGTTCATGGAAGGAGCCACAATCAGATGAGAGTCTCGGGAGATCAACTGCCAGCAGCCCATTGTCATTTCACTGACACCTCCCCGAACCTACTTCTATCCCCTCCTTCCTTGGTCTAGACTTCACCTCCCCATGGTATCTCCTTGACCTGTCACCCCCTGGCTCCAGTCAAGCACTCCCAGGCCCTGTCTGTGCCTGAGGTGTGATGATATTCAACCAAATTTCCCATCCAAGGTTATCAGAAACAGCCAGAAGCACTTTGCTCTGTTAAACTGCTTTTTGACTGTCTTTGAACCTCAACACTCTTAGAGTTCACACACTCTGTCCCACCCTCAGCATTTACCCAGATATCAGAAGCTGGGTATACAACCCAAAGCTGGTCCTTGGCCATGGCTGCTCTGCTGTCAGACTGCCAGTCAAGCTCTGGCCTCCGTACAGAACTCCTGCAGGGACCGAGGGAAAGTCACTGAGAACCCAGGGTGCTTCCCCCTTTATCTCCAAGGGCAAAAACCCTTCTGGGGATCCTACAGTAGCCACCATGGCTCCATCTCTGGACAAATGGAAATGCTGGAAGAAGCTGTTTACTGTAAGTCTTCCACCAGCCTCTGCTGGGTGATTTGGGCTTGGACCAGACCTAATTTAAGGTTTAATCAGGGAGCTAGGGAAAGGGGCTTCAGTAGCTTCATCTGGCCCATTCTTGACCCTTGATGAGCTAAAATGAGGAACTCAAACAGAATTCTCCTTAGTACGCTGTTGACATTAGCCCCAGTGATACTCACCAGGGCATTCACCTAGGCTCTCCCACAGCTCTTTGAGGATAAGGAGTCACCTTGTGGCACATTGTCTGGCATATAATAGATCCTTAGTAAATGTTTGTGGAATGGTTGGATGGATGGATGGATGGGAAGTGAATAATGATGAATGAGAATGCAGTTACTACACCATGTATTTTATCTGTTGGGAATTTTCACACCTCTTATCCTTTTCCCCGCCAAAAGGAATATAGAGACAAATTCTCTTATTAAGTCAAACTGAGGCTTAAATGAGGTAAACACTTCCTTAATTCCCAGGACATACACATCTAGCAGCAATTGTCACCCCTAAACTGAGACAGCACAACGTGGTGAGAAATATC
Organism: Micronycteris hirsuta; assembly: GCA_004026765.1. Lineage (NCBI taxonomy): Eukaryota > Metazoa > Chordata > Mammalia > Chiroptera > Phyllostomidae > Micronycteris > Micronycteris hirsuta. Next base: position 8,573 of record PVJI01023290.1, read on the forward strand.
AGGGCCCAGGGCCCTCACCATCTTTGGTCAGGGCCCGGAGACTCTGCCTGCCCCTGTAGCACTCACCTTGTCGATGAAGGAGGCAAACTTGTTGTTGAGATCCATGATCTGCTCCCGCTCCCGGGTCTTGATCCTTTGAATTTCAGGGTCCACCTCCAGGTCAAGTGGTTGTAGGAGGCTCTGGTTAATAGTCACCTCTTGGATGCCCCCCCGGGGACAAGAAAAACCAAAGGCCCCAAGCCCCAAATTGCTACCCCCCAAACCACCTCCTCCATAGCCACCACCTCCAAAGCCACCACCCCCAAAGCCACCACCCCCAAAGCCACCACCTCTAGATCCACCACCCCCAAAAGCACCAAAAGTACCACCTCCAGAGCCACCACCACCTCTGAAGCCACCACCACCTCCAGAGCCACCAACCCTGAAGTATCTGGCTCCTCCAAGCCCTCCTCCCCCTCCCCCGCCCTGGCGGAAACCACTGCTTCTCTCCACTAGGTTCACTGAGATGCTTTTACTGCCACCCAGATTGTAGAGGCTCCGGGAGCCAAACCCCATCCCCTGGCCCCCATACCCTCCACCACCACACCACCCTCGGGCCTGACACACAGACCCCACAGCCCACCTCCCACCACCAGAGCCTGCAGAAGAACCGAGGCTATAAACCCGCTTGCTCCTTGAGCTAAACGCCGACTGAGAGCTAAACTGGCGACTCATGGTTGCTGGAGCATCCGGGCAAGCAGACAAGAGAGAGAGCCCAGCTGGAAAGAGGCAGAGGCCAGGGCAGGAAGGAGGAGACTCCTTTGCAAGAGAGCTGGCTCAGCCTCTATATATACACACAAGCATTAATTGGGCGGGGCACTTTCCAAATCCTGGGAGGGTAGTATTTATGTTTATTTTGCCTGCCAGCACCAACTGTCTAAAACCTCATACCTATTAGTTGCAGAAATCGCCGTGTAGACGAACTTCCCCGACTTGATCATTTATCATTCATCTCTTTCATTTAGAGATCAGAATACAGTAATCTCTCAGGATCAAGTTGCTGGAAACTCCTCTACAATTTTGCCCCAAATTATTAGCTGATATCTTCTGAAGAAACTTCACCATTGAATTGTTTTTTTAGGGGGGGTTGTCCAGGAGATCTGGGGCAAAGCTGGGGGATATCTAGTCACCTTGTGACCACAGCTGGGACAAGGGTGAAGACATCTGTTACCACAGAATTATGGCAGGGTAAAAGTTGTGTCCCCACCCCCTGCTTCTGCCCCCCATTGTCATTGCCATGCACACCCCTCATTCTAATCACATGAAACATGGCAATGTGGCCACTAAGTGCAAGTGAAAGCAGGGGACTCTGTCCAAGACAACCCACATTTACTGGACACATTTCTGCTTCTTTCTCAGGCTCGTCTCATACAAAACAGATGAGGTCCTGTAGCATTCAAGGTCTGTGACAGTGGATTCACTGAACAGCTACCAGGACCTAAGGTTGTCTTCTAGACCAAAAGACAAACTCTCCTGAAACCTCTTTTGCCTTTCATTTCCAGTCTATTATAGGCCAATGTTTTTGTAAAACAAAATAAAAATGAATTATCTTTAAAAAGAGATTTTTTAAGATATGTAAAATATAAGCCTCAGTTGTTTATTTTAGATACAACAGACATAAAATTATTCTCTTGCAAAAAAGAGAAAAACAATTAAGTTCCTAAATACCTATTCTCAAATTCTGTATGTCTCTCCTCTCAAACCAGTAACAAAGTTCCCTGCACCAGCGCCGGTGTGCAGGCCCACGTTCTGGAAAGCGCTGGCCCAGAGAGCAAGCAGAGGGTGAAGTTCATCACGAGTATCAGTGTCAGCCAACAAACTGTGTGTTTGCCCTCTGGACTCAAATAGATGGTAGCTGTCACTCCAAACTTGATGATGAGGATGATGATGATGATGGAGAACAACGAATAACTTAGGAAAAAAAACCCTAAATGTGTCCGTGGCTGGTGTAGCTCAGTGGATTGAGCACGGGCTGGGAACCAGAGGGTCTCGGTTCAATTCCCAGTCAGGACACATGCCTGCGTTGCAGGCCAGGTCCCCAGTGAGGACCATGTGAGAGGCAACCATACATTGCTGTTTCTCTCCTCTCTTTCTCCCTCCCTTCCCCTCTCTCTAAAAATAAATAAAATCTTTAAAAAAAAAAAAAAAAACTAAATGTCCAAACTCAGAAAAATGATGGCTTCCCACTTAGATACAATTATTTTAAATTATCGTCATGGAAACCCTGTAGCAGCACTAGAAATGCCTGTGGTACAATGTTAACTAAAGCTAAATAAATAAGCAATGAACTCATAAAACTTAAGAATGCAGAGAAGCCAAGCTTAAAAAGTATCATAGATTTATTAAGGATTAGAGAAGGGTTTTTTCCTAATATTTTAAATGTCCTTTGCCTTTATATTTGAGCAATAAGTAAACGCTTTTGCAAAAGCTGGGGCTGAAATCACAGCTGCCCACAGCTATAGCGATGGGGAAAGGTAGGAGGTGAGAAAGAACGAGAGAGGGAGGCGGGGGGTGGGGGGGAGCAGCGGTGAGGAGACAGCATGCTTGCTGGGGCTGGGAGGGCTCTGTGGGCAGCCTCAAGCCTCCACGCCGTCGGGTCTGCTCAGTAACTTTCCGTGGCCCAGCTCCAGGGGACACTGTGGGATATAAGAGAGAGAACCTGAAATTTACTGTCACAAGAGCTGGTTTCAGCTCCCAGCCCTATTCTACCCACCTGTGATCTTAGGCAAGTCGCCTACGCTAGAGCCTGAAACACTGAAAGGAATCAGAATTTCTCGTTCTCAAGGAGTGAATGCTTTAAGGCATGTGAAGAAGCACAGAGCACTATAATACACTACGCAAGCCTATATATAGCTACTTTTAGATCCTGGTAGGATGAGCAACCGTCCCACTTTTCCTACTTCCAGTGCTTAAACCAGATAGTGCAGGCCAATCCCGACAGTCACTACCCCAGCCAGTCCTCAGGTCTGCACAGCCCTAGTCCCGGCCCTACCCCTTCAGGGAGCTTCTAGCAGGAGAGGGAGGCCCCCAGGTACAGGAGACAGGACGGAGAAAAGCAGCAGAGAGAGAGGAAGGGAAGTGGAACTAGGAATTGGGAGGTGTCCGTGTGAGAGGGTTGCCTGAAGTCAGGGATTCTGAGTCAGGCAGAGTCAGAGAGAAGAGGCAGAGGAAAGGGAAAGTGGCCAAAGGTTCTCAGGGTCAGCTTTGAGAAACTGGCTTGGATCCTGGCTCTGCCCATTCCTGATGCGTTGGCTCAGACATATGCTTAACTCCAGCCTCAGTTTCCTGGCCTGTAAAGTAAGGATAATGATACCAGCCTCACGTGCTGACTGTAATGAGTAGCTGAGATCGAAGATGGGAGAACACGTTGGAAACTCCAAAGATCAGACAAGCGAGGTTCCCGGCCCCTCCAGCTCCCGCGGCCTTTCCTGAGGCCCCTAGACAGGCCACATGAGCCCACTTCCCCCTCGCCTGCGGCAGCCCCATTTCACATCGCTCACTTTCGATCCCTGTCATGGAGAATACAAATAATCAACCCCTTCACATGTCTCTATTGCCAAGTAAATGAGTAGGAAGCTCAGCCAGCTCATACTTACCCTCATGCTGAATGTGGGGAATTATCAAATTGTGATCAAATAAAAGAGGAAGCCCCAGGCAGCAGAACTTAGAAAACCTCTTTGGTCTCTGGCTGTGATCAGCTGCCACCGTCCAGTGGCAACCAACCAGTCTATCTCCCATCATCTGGGTGGCCCCTGGGGTCACACCCTTAGGAGCTGGGGGAAGGGTGCCCAGCAAATACTAACTGAGCCTTTGGTGTAGGGTAGTAACTATTCTCTACTCCCTTATAACAAGAGGAAATTGGCTTAAAGTGAAGCATGAGAGAATTTACTTGTCCCCAAAAGAGATACTTAACCCCAAGTCAATATTAGGTGGTGAACGAGGTTTCTAGGACAAATTTCTCTCCTTAAAGGACATCCCTCAACTGGTCGGACAGCTGACAGCAAGCAGTGCTATCTATACTCACTACATGTCGGAATCACCTGGACAGCTCAAAGTCACTGGTGCAGGGCTCACCCCTAAAACTGGATTTCACTGGTCTGGGGTAGAGTCTGAGCTTTGGGATTTTTGACAGGTTTCAGGTGCTTTTAATGGGCAGACAAGTCTAGACGGCATTGGCCTGGGGGAAGCAGAAGAACAAATGAAATGGCCTCTTGAGATTCCATTCAGTCCGAGGACAACAGAATAATAATGATCATAATAATAACAATAGCTAAGCTTATATCAAGTGCTTTCAGTGGGCCATGCACTGTGGTAGGCCTACACACATAGTCGGAAAACCAATATTATAAAGAAGGTATTGTTATTATTATTGTCATCTTACAGATGGTGGAAAAGAGACTAGGAGAAATAAAGTAACTTGTTGAAGAACACACAGATGAATGTGGTGGAATGGATATTTGAACACAGGCACCCCTACTCCAGAACCCACATGTATAGCAGAAGAGGTGGGGATCTTTGGAGAAAGAGGTGCCCCTTTCCTCTCTCCACATCTCTCCCCACTTGCTCTCCTTGAAAGGAAAAGAAAGCAGTTGAGGACTCCGGCTTGCTCTGCTTGTCTCCCAGGGACTGAAACCAGAGCTGCCAAGAGGGTGAGGCCCAGGGCAGTTATCAGCCGCCAGATCACAGTCTCACCTGGGCAGGGGCAGCGGTGGGAGGCAGGGCTGGAGTTGCTGGTGTGACTGGCAGAGTCAGCCCCTGCGGATCTGCTCCCCATCTCACCCTGCATCACCCAGGTCTGGGTGTGGATATCACCGGGCAGATATCGCACAGAAGTGTGGCAGGGGTGTGGGACTGAGAGGCAGGGCCCCTTGGGCAAAGAAAGAGGGGGAAGGAGAATTTCACTCACCAGCCGCTTCTGGGAAGGAGGGAAGAGCTGCAGCCCTGGCTTAGGCATGGGGACCTTGTACCTCCTGGAAATGGGAGTATGCGGATGCCTGGGCATCAGCAGAAGGCTGTGATGTGACAGGGGCCCAGGAGAGCAGCCTCTTCGAACTGAATCAAGGCTCCTAGCCCTGGCTTCCCACACCTCACACCACCGTTCCCCTGCAGAGGAGTGTCAGACCTACACAGGTGACAGAGACCGTCACCCTGGCACCTTCGTTTTATGAAAAGGAGATAAATACAAAGAGAGGAAAGGCCTTGGTCAAAATTACAGAAGAAAACTTGGTGGTGCAGCTAGAACTAGTCAGGTATGCTCTCTTCTAATCCAAAAAAAGAGCAGGGGCCTATGAGGAATTCCTGCAGCCTCTGGGCTCCTGCAGCCTGGGAGAGATGGCCAGTAGGGAGCGCCCCCTCCAACCTCTAACAGACGCTGCCTGCGGGGTGGGAAGGTGGTACTGGGCACACGGGGACGCCCCCGGCAACTCCTTCTGATTTCTGGGGTAGGGTGGGCATTTGAGCCAACAAGTAAGCCTTTAAGTCCCTCCTCAGGCCCCAAATCAGCCAGGCTCCCACCTCGGATAACCTTTTGATTAGAATCCCAGGGCCCAGCTGGAAACTAAGGAGCAAACAGTATCTCTCTTTTGCATTAAACCTTGGCCCACAGGCCTCACGAGGTGTCAGCAGCCTTGCACATTCTCATGGCCAAGGTCCAGGATAACAGTGTCCTAAGCATATTAAGCTCTTCCATCCAACATGCTGGGAGTCATGATTATTGATACAACTACTTACAAAGTTGACGACTCCCTCTTGCCTCTGAGGCAAGGGGAGCAGCTGTGCCGGCGGAGGCCTGAAGGAAAGCAAGACTGCGGGTTAGACCTGGATTGAACGCCACGAGAAACTTCAGGCCCCAGCCAGGGACAGGGGCCCTGTGGGCAGAGGCTGCTTCTCTATGCTGGATCAAAAAGGGGGAGGGAAATCTGAATAAAGTATGGGCTTCAGTTAATGTATCAAAATTGGTTCATTAATTGCAACAAATGAACCACACTAATGTAAGATGTTAATAATAAGGGAAATTGGGTACTAACAAATTTTCTGTAAATAAAAAATGTTCTAAAATTAAAAAAAAAGGGGGGGGGAGGGAACAGACTCAAGGTCACAAGGCTAGTCAGTGGTGGAGTGGGGACCAGAATCCCAAATTCATGGTGGTGGGGATGGGGGGGGTGGGGGATGAGACCTGTGGGAAATTTTCAGATCAGGTGTCAGCTGGTCCACAGTGGGAGAGAGTCAATGCTGTACAAACTGAGGCATTAACAATTTACTATTATACCCTCCATCTAGAGAATAGTGGGGTTCCTGAAATGTTGGCCATAATAGTAATGACGCTTTATTAAACTCTTACAACGTCTCAGAAGTTAAATAGATGACACCATTCAATCCACACACCCTCATTTTACTGATGAGATCGGCGCGGGGTAGGAGGCTGGGAGCTGTCCAGCAGTTTGCTGACAGTTGGACAGCCTGTGAGTGGCAGGCCCAGACCACACTCGGGCAGCCTGGTTCCGAGGCGTCAGAACTTCCCACCACGCTGCATGACTTTCTGCTTTCTGAGGCAGTTGACAGAGGCCTCGGAGTTAGGCTGCTGGAGTCCGAATCCTGGCTCCACCACTTAGGAGTCATATGACCCTGAAGTTCGTGGATCTCTCCGTGCCTCGCTTGTAAAGGGGAGGTAATAACGCTGCCTACCTGGATAAGATTAAAAGAGTTAATGTATTAAAAGCTGCTAGCAGAGCGCCAAGCAGGTCACAAGGAGCATCAGCTTTAGCGACTATTATATTACTGCACAATATATGCCAGTTTCTGTTAACCAAACTGTATTTTCCAACCAGCCTCCCTCAACAAATCAGAAAGTCATTGCGCAGGAAAACATCGTCCTGTGACACATTGTAAGTCATAAAAAAGACGCAGCAAAGCTTTTCTATGACCATCTACTGAAAGGAACATGGCAATGTCTTGGTAAGTTCGAAACCAACCAGAAGCATCTCCCCTGTCACTAGGCCAAAGGCACACTCCCCAGGCGCACTCACCGTCGAGGGCGGTGTGTGGACGGCAGCGGCTCTGCGTGGAGAGGCGCGGCCATCGGTCCTTGCAGTGCAGGCTGCAGGGGACAGTCCCCAGGCTCCCCTCTCTCCGAATTAGACTACTCCAGGCAAGCTTCACTCTAGAGCTAGAACGTTCTCCGTCGAAGCTGCCGTTATGTGTTGTGTTTTCTAGGGGTTGAGCATTCGCCTCTCCCGCAGCTACAGGATTCTTCGCTAGTACGTTTCTGTGGTCACCAGCTGGGGCCTTTCTTTCCGATTATCAGACGGCCTTTGCCAGTCTCTTGTGCTGATGAGGGCCATGCTGTATAAAGAAGCACTCGCACACGTACTCACATGTTCGTCCGCCTTTTACTTGACTTCCCCAACCTGCGTGTTTGAGAGAGGCCTCCCTGGCCTCGCACTGAACCCGTGTACTACCCAAGTATCCCTGGCTCTGCCTTGATTCTGTGCTGTGTCTGGGGTAAGGGTGGGGTGTCCTGTCATGGGACCACCCTAAGTTCTTAGTCGGCTCCCATAACTTTTCATATTGAAGGCACATCCTACATCATATCAAACACGTGCAAGTATACCCTCGGCATATACTATTTTTTTTGCAATAAAATACTTGAATTTTTATCACTGTTTTTGAAAATATTTGTCCATCAGAAACCCATTTGGTTATAATTAATGGATAATTTCAGGCATATGTAGAATTACTAAAAAGCAAAAAAATCTAACCTACAATTTTTTTCACCTATTTTTATAAGTTGAATGTGATGCGAGCTAAGTGATGTGAGCTACGTCATCCACGGTGTCCAATGAATGAAAGGCCCTGCGCCTCCCTCCTGGGCACTCTCAAACTTCCTGCCCGGGGTGCCACGCAGACCCAGGCCACGGCTGTGGGTGTGAAAGGGGCTACAGGGACCCACTGGCCAGGCAGATCCCAATGACCCCAAGATCCAGAATGAGAATTCTACCACCGTGTCTGAAACACAATACAATTTGTTGAAGATACAGACAGAGAATTCTCTTCGGAGCCAAGAAGGAACAAGTACTGCTAGAGGGAAATCAAGCACCAGCAGAAGGTGAGAGGCAGGCAGGCCCCTGGCTCCCAGGGTGCCGGACGGCTAGGGCTTTCCCATAAGGCAATGGGGCATGTGGGGTAGTGAACAGTACCAAGCTCCTGTGCACTGCCTAGCAGTCTGACCTTGTGGAAGTACGTGGATTTTCTGCCCTTGGGCTGCGATGAGCCTTCTGGGAAGGTGGGGCTCCAGGCCACGGGTCAGAAGAGCTGGGAAAGGGACTGAGAGCAGCAAGCAGAGCTGGGGTGTGAGGGCGGTGAAGGGGGCTGGGGACCCAGGATACCTTGAGCGCTGCGTTCAGAATTTGTGGAGGGGTCCCTGGCTCTGGGAGGAGCTTTGTGAGATCCAGACCGAGCTGCTGCTGCTGCCTATGCCGGCAACCCACGAGGCCCTCGACTGGAGAAGCCCCGGTGTACCGCGGAGCTCCCGCCTGAGCCCTTGCCAGAGCCTGGACCCCTGGCACTGGACCCGCACTGCAGTCGCCACTGCCCAGGCCCCCTCGGCCCAGGCCTCCATGGCCCCCAGCCCCTCCTCCCAGGGCTCCTCTTTCATGGAGCCGCTGCCCCCACGGCTGCTGCGGGTGGTGTTGTGGACCATCTCTGAAAAGAGTATTTGGTGTCAGAGAACCTGTGGGGCTCTGCCCAGCAGGCCCCACTCCCAGGCGCACATCCCAGAGCCGACCCCCGACCCCCCTGATGTCCCCGGGGTACAGCCCACTGAGATTCAAGATGGGACAGGAGGTTGGCCCCTCTGTGACTCAGAGCCCCCCACCCCCACCCCCACCTCCCAGGTTACTCTGGACACTACCCAAAAGTTCTTCCCAGTCTGCAGATAGGATGATCTAACACCAGCACCGGCCCACGTCATTCCAAGAGGTGCAATTCCTTCCAGAGAATGAACCCGTACTTGCCGACACTCACAGAACTCCGGCACTCCCCAGACTTCCTGGCAGAAAACCGGCCAGGGTTAGCGATCTGCACCAGATCCTCCCATTCCCTAAAGAACCGTCCTTTCCCTGAAGATCCTTGATCAGGTCAACAACAGTGAAAGCCTAGGCCCCCCAACTCCTTCCTAACTGACACTGACAACAAGAAACACTCTGATCAACAAAAGAAAAACGCAAACAAAATACAAACGGAGACTTTGAAATTAAGAACAATCTAACAATAACCACGGGGAAGGGGAAGGAGACAATGGGGGAAAGGGCTTTCCGGAACTACTGTAAAGGACACAGGGACAAAACCAAGGGGGAGGGTGGAAGCAAGGGAGGGAGGTGGGTTTCGCTGGGGTTGGGGGGGAGGTGGTAGGGGGAAAATGCAGACAACTGTAATTGAACAACCATAAAATAATTTTTTTTAAAGAAATACTCTGGATACGTGCTCAAACCATCATGACACACGTCCTTCCTTCTGCTGGGTGAGGACAGACTGAAGTGATGGCTCTTTTCCCCTGACATCCTCCCACAGACAACAGACCAGAGCACCGTTCCTGGGCCAGCCCGACCTCCCGCACTCCTCAGCACGCTCCGCATTCAACACACACAGTTTACACCAACATGCGCCAGAGGCCGTACCCAAGTGCCAGCCTGCAGGAACCACTCCAGAAACCTACAATGAAGGCACTAACAAAGAAATGGCCTGGAAGTAATTTTATCGCTAGAACTCCTCCTCTTTGCAGCCATTTGTTTTACAGTTAAAACATGAGACATGAAGGGTAGGCAAGAAGTCTATCCAAGATAAGGTTCTGATGGGGTCACTATTACACAGAAAACACAGCTTTCCTGGGTGTCTGACAACATCTTGAAGACCTTAAAAGGAGGAGGCTGGGCCTGCCCAGGGCCACCACCGCCTCCAGCAGCATTCACATGCACACACACAGTACCCGGCAGCGGGCTCAGGAAGGGAAACCATCAGACCTCTGGGCCTCCTGGGGGCCAGGACTCCCACCGAGCTGCACTCCTCTCCCTCTAAGAGGGTCGGGTAGCTGGCGATCTCAATGTCCAGGGCCAGCCTGACGTTCACCAGCTCCTGGTACTCACGCAGCAGCCAGGCCAGGTCCTCCTTGGCCTGCTGCAGGGCGTTCTTGAGATCCCGGAGCTTGGCATTGGTGTCCTTGTGGGCCACTTTCTCACGCTGCTCCGCTTCAGCATTGGCCATCTACAGGTTGGCGTTCTGGTTTTGGGGGGCAGGAGTCCAATTTAGAGTCAAGTGGCATTCACTGAGTCCTACCCTGTGCCTGGTGCTCGTGCATGAGTCGCCCCACTTTGGGCAAATGAGGAAACTATAGCCCACAGAGGTTAAAGTCTCAGCCTCCACCTTGTACACACCACGTCCAGGAGCAGGAATAGCAACATCAGGCCTCAAGGACTTAGCCCAACTCAGAAGGAGTCAGACTCTTCCTATTCCTCTCTCCTCCGAAAACCTCCCTCCTCCAGGAATCCTTCCTGAGTTACCAGGGAAGCTTTCTTTCTACACTAGCCCATCTAGGTGTGAGGTTCCTTAACTGCTCTCCCAATTTGGTCTTCACACAATGAGCTTCTTTCCTGATCTTCCTCATCACGTCTGAACTCAGCATTTCTGGCCTATCACCCTTCAGGGGGGCAGGCAGGCAGGCCCTGGGTTCACACGACAACCTTTGTTCGTCACCCAGCCCAGAACGGCACGGGTTAATCTCGGCATGCACGAATGTGCCTGGGGCGTGTTGTCACTGTGATAAGTGCCAAGCCCTGAGCTGTATGGTGCCAGCATAAGCCCCCAGTCTAGGACACGTGCTCTTCCTCCTCCTTCCCACCTGCTTCTTGACGCTCTCGATCTGGGCCCGCAGCCTCTGGATCATCCTGTTGAGCTCCATAATCTCGCTCCTGGTGCTCTTCAGCCCACCCCTGTGTCTGTCAGCATCGTTCTGCAGCTCTTCCAACTGTGTCTAGGAAGGAGTCACATTTTCAGGAAGCCAGCAGGGGCCTTACAGGTCCCCTAATCCAACCCCTTCATGTCACAAACAGGAAAACCAAAACACAGGTGTGTGACTTGTACAACTCACCCAGCTGGAAGAACAAGGTGCTCTCCCCTCGCACCAGGGGACCTGTCATCTAGCACAATCATTGCTGTTTGTTGAGCAGTCCCTTTGCACCAGGTCCTGTGCTTTTTCTCATTACACCTCACAGCTACCTGATAAGAAAAGCATTCTTATCTCCATTTTATGAACGGGAAAATTAAGGCACAGATTGCTTGAGTACGAGGACTAAACTCAACCACTAGGAAGTGACAGTGCTGAGGTCGAACGCAAACGTTTCAGGTGCCGGAGTCGCCTTCTTAACCAGCAGACTAGATTTCCTTGGGCAGAAGAGTCAGAAGAGTCGGAAGTATTTGGGCCAGCTGTGCCCCACTCGAACCGGGGACTGGGAGGAAAGTGTACTGAATCCCTTGTGTCTGCAGCCTCGCTTTGCTCCCTTCCCAATACTGCCTTCAGTGTAAGCACATCAGCAGAAGCACACAATGACAAGTGCCAGATTGGTGGAGTAGACATGGGAATGTCTCCAGCAGGAAATGGAATGCAGACAGAAGTACTTATTTAAGAATTTCTCAACTTTAGCACAACTGACATTTTGGGCAGCATAATTCAGGGGTGGGGGAGGGGGTCTTCCTGCATTACAGAATGTTTAGCAGCATCCCTAGCTTCTACCCACTAGACTCCAGTAGCACCCCCACGCCCACCCTTAGGTGTGACAACCGAAACAGTACACACAGGATGCCAAATACCTCCCAGGTGGGGGGTTGGGCGGGGATCATACCTTCCCTTTCCATAGGAAGCAACGGGTTAGAGCAGAGTAACTGCTCTCTGATTGGAAAGGGAGATGTCAGTAAGACCAGACCAGTGAGAAGGTAAGGGAACTGCCTTAATGGAGGTGAAGAGAAGAATGACTCACAGGCAGGGTCTGCCTTCTGGGTGGCCTGTCCTGGTTGGTTGATGGGTGACAGAAGATTCTCTAAAGCTGCACGAGGGTGTCACCCACCTTGGTCTGGTGCAAGGCCTCAGCCTCAGCCTTGCTCCTCTGGGCGATCTCCTCGTATTGGGAGTGGACCTCAGGGATGATGCTGTCCAGGTCTGGGCAGCAGTTGTTGTCCATGGACAGCACCACAGACGTGTCACTGACGTGGCTCTGCATCTGGGACAGTTCCTACAGAGCCAAGCAGACATGTCTGCTCCTGAGAAGAACCCCACACTGGGGATCCCCAGGTGACAGGGAGCCACCAGCTTGGGAGAGAGGGCTCAGGACTGATTAAGGGACAAGTGGGAAGGTTTCACTTTTGTCAGAAGGACAGACATGACTCAGATTCCTACTGGTCAACTTCTTCTCCAGGAGACAGAAGGCAGGTGGGACATGAGGCTTGGAGATGAGACTCAGACTTACAGCATCATAAAGAGCCTCAGGAAGTTGATCTTGTCTGTCACACTCTCCACTTTGGCCTCCAGTTCCACTTTGGTCATGTAGGCAGCATCGACATCCTGGGAGAGAATTCTGTCACTGACCCTTCTAACCTGTGGGCTCAGCCCAGTCCTGGGCACTGAGGGGAGGAGCGCAGGGAGGGAAGGGACCACAGGGACCTGCCCCCAGTAGCTCCCACTGAAGGGAAATGAGACACCTACCCAGACACAGGCAGATATGTCCTAACATCACTAAACGGACTATTTTGCAGGCTGGGCTGGGAGAATACCTACCAGAGAAGAGCAAAAGAGTCTGTGAGGTTGAGAGGAAGGACATGGGTTGGGGCCATTACACTGAGTCCAGGTAAGGAGAATTTTTGAGGATGGTTTGAGGGACAATCTAAATTTGCAACTCTCAAATGCTCTCTTTAAATAGCTCCTAGGAATGCACCCTTGGGGGGGAAAACATCTTATTTTCTTCTCTTTGTCTACCTGTCAATCACAGCTCAAGGCCTAATCAGATTCATAAACCCCATAGGCCTACCAGGAAGGAACATGGCAAAAGTCCAGTGGGCCCTGTACACCCTCCTCCAAAGATACTTCAGGTCCTGCCTCCTGCACAGCCCACCCAGGGAGTTCTCTCCTTGACCTTGGCCCTCACCCACGTAACCTAAAGATGACTCTCACATTAGAAGGACTAAAGTTCCACCTCCCCTCAGCCTTTAAACCACTCTGTTTAGCAGGACTTTGGGTTGGGAGGTGGGGGAAGGGACTTTTCACCTTCTTCAAGACCACAGAGCCGTTTTCTGCAGCTGTGCACTTGTTGGTCTCCTCTTTGCACCTGTGAGAAAAGAGCACTTTCTGGTCTGTCTTCTCTGAGACGTCCTCATGGCACCAGAGCACTTCCCATGAGTAAAGTGGACTCGGGGCTTCTTGTCCAGCCAGTTTAGCTCAAGGCCAGTATCACTCCAAGGCACAGCCTTCTGGGTTCAGGTGAGATCCAGTTCATTCAACAGACTTTACTGAGCACCTACTATGCGCTAAGTACCACTTAATAATTATGATGGTCATCATGGGAATAGAAGCCCCTTCCTGGTAAGATCCTATTCTGATTAATCCCAAAGTTTCCTGGAGAAATTTGAATTTTTTTTAACTATTTATGTGACTCAATGGTAACGTCTGACCTACCAAGAGCTTTTGGGGGGAAGTGCCTGGTGCCAACTCTGTGCACAGCAAGAACAGTATCCCCATGAGCCCTCAGTAGATACTTACTGAATTAACGAGAACAAGAATGGGTCACTAAGAATGTGCCAAGTCTTGCCGCATAAATTCTGCTTGTATTAAATCATTCAATCCTTATTACAGCTCGTAGGACATACACTGTCACTCTCTCCATTTTACAGATGAGGGGCCTAAGGCACAAATAAGCTAACGCACTTGCCCAACATCACAGAGCAGGTAAGTAGGGGTTTGACCAAGGCACTCAGACTCCAGAGCCTGTACTCTTCACCATGAAGCAAGTTGCTTCTCATTTAGAAGCTTATTGACAGGGGAGATAGAATTCATATTTGGAGGGAAACTTGGAGATGATCTAGTCCAGAGAGGAAAGAAAGACTTATCCAAGTCTATAAGATTCACAGATGAGCTTCAGAGTGTCTTGGAAGCCTCCCAAATTATCTGTATATGCTCTTCCATTAAATTTCCAAAAGAGTTTTTGCTCCAAACAAACCAAGAGCCACTGTGATATTGAAAGCCAGAGGGATGGAGGTGGGGGGTAGGGGGTATAAATTCCTACAAGCTTTCAGCCATCAGGAACGGAGCTAAACTGCAGCCCAGGCCTCCTGCCATCACCTCCTCTCACCCTCTAGCCCACTCTGCCCCACGCCGGGGACTGGGTGGCACGCGCTTCTTGAAGTCTTCCACAAGCTCCTCCATGCTCCTCAGCTCCTCATGTAGCTTGTTTTTCTCCATGTGCAGCCCACTTAGGAAGTCCTTGAGACTGCTCACGGAGTTCTCAAAAAAAGGCTCCAGGCTGTGGCTGGTGTTAGCACTGGTGCCCTGCTCCCGCAGGAGGCTCCACTTAGTCGCCAGGACCTGGTTTTGCTGCTCCAAGAGAGAAACAGGCATGAACCATGGTGGTTCATGACACTCCCAGAAACAAAGTCTCAGAGGTCTCCCCATCTTTCCCACAGGGCTGCATTTGCATGCTGCAATAGTTTAGTGCTAACCCCACGTGTATTCCAGCATTGGTGTAACGTAGGGGAGGTTGAGATCTACTGTGTGGATAAGGAAGCTGAAGCCCAGAGATGCCCAAGGTCACACAACAAGTTAGTATCAAAACAGAACTGAGGTTTCCTGATACCTAGGCTCAATGATCTTCTTACTGTACCATTCATTCATCCGTTTATCCCTCAATTACTCAGTACTAAACAAAGAGCAGGAAATTCTAACATCCTACAGCAGAGGTAGTCTCCAAGGAGAGGTTCACAGTACATCTGGATGCACCGCACAGAGCGGGAAGGAGAGGCAACCATGGAGAAATGGCTCTCAGGCAGCCCTTGCCCTAGGAACAAGGGTCCATATGCATGGACAGTTGGCCCCTTCCACCAAGCCTGGTTAAATGTAGAATTCTACTGCATTTAAACTGAACCACTGGCTAAAAATGTCT
>PVJI01023291.1:0-23824 GCA_004026765.1 Micronycteris hirsuta
CCTGAGTCCCTCCTCATTTTTTTGAATTCTTGTTTCTTCCTTCTGGTCCACCCCATTGGTTTGAGTCCCAGCTTCCTTTTTTTCCCTATTGGTTCCCTGTAAATCTTCCTCCGTTATCTTTATCGTTTTGTTCATGTGTTCAACTATTTCTTCCAGTTTTGTGAGCATCCTGATTACCAGTGTTTTAAACTGGGCATCTCTTAATTTGGCTATCTCTTCGTTCGTTAGTTGTAATTTGTTCTGATCTTTCGTTTTGGCCATTTTCATTCTTTTTTATCTCGGCGCACCTGTCAGAGTCTTAGGTGTTTGTTGGTGCCTGGCAACCTGGGTTGCTTTTTTGTGACGTTTCCTCTGGGGGCGGGGCCTGGGAGGGAGCAATGGCATCTGCCGTTCACCACCACTCCCTATCACCCTCTGCTCCCCAGTTCCCCACTGCCTTTTCCGCCAGTCTCGGCCCTGCTGGTTCCCACTGGCCTCTCCAGTTACGCCGCCGGCCTGCGAGGTTTACCCGTTGCTTGGGGTAGTATTTTGTTTAGGCGCTCCCGGGGTGAGTTCCTCCGGGCAAACTGCCTCTCACTCTGCTCCTCCGCTCGGTTCTGCCCCGCTTACAGGCCTGGATGTACGTCCTCCCCAACTTCCTGGGTGTCGGACTTCCCTTCAGTTCGATTCTGTCCGTTCTGGTTGTTTATTTTTTGCTATTGAGTTCGTTGTTTAAACTCTCTGGTTGTGAGCGGCGGTGCAGTGCGTCCACCTACGCCGCCATCTTGGCGGAAGTCTCTTATTTATGTTTTTTATGTTCTGTATCTGATGATGTTTTGACAACTCTCAGTAGGGAGGTGGTGGAGCTTATAGACCCTTGGAGATAGTGCCCCTCCCCCTCAGCTAATTCCTAAAGATAAAAACAATTTACCTAAAAACACTCCTTTCATATGCAAACTCATCTTGAGCCTACAGTGGAAACCCCTTCTTGTGTCTGACACACACCGAGTCCTTATTTCCTTCCCTAAATCATCTAGAGCCGGGGCAGTGCACTAGAGGCCAACCTTGTACCCCAGAGCCTCTGTAATTATTCAATGTAGCTGACCCCAAGTGGTCCACCCTGCCCTGCCTTGATTCCTATGGAAACTCCAAGGGAAGATCTGCTTTAGCCACTCCCCTCTCCCTTGTTCTGCCCCCTGTTCACCCTGGCACCTCCCCAGTGGCCCTGCATGACAATCCCCCCTCCTTTTGAGAACATAAGTAATAAAAACTCTTCAATGTCATTAGCCCCTCTGTAGTTACTCAGTGACCCACATAAATTAATATTCTGTGGGTACAAATGAGAACACCCCCAACTATTACCCACTCTCCACTCACCCACTGACCTACTGAAACCTTTATCTGGTCTTCCTAAGATATTCCCATGTCTTGTTCCCTCTGTCATGCAGGTCTTTGCTCTGACCACCAGATCTAAACTGGCACAGCCCCCTCCTTTTACCGTATCCTCTTTTGTCCCAAAGCCCTGACGTCATAATATTATCGTTTGTCTCACAGGAAAACCCATCCTCCTTGGCAATGTCTGTCTGCTTCCGGCCATGGGGCACACAGGCCCACATCGCCAGTCAATGGGTGAAGGGACAGAACAGGTGTGGCTGACATCAGCAACATCTCCGTTTGACATTTGTGGTTTCTTTAGGAGTTCCCAGGGACCCATACAGTAAGTTTTTAACCCTGGCCAAAGATACCGTATATTGCTGTGTATAATATCCTCTTGTGTATAATGTGCACCCATGATTTTGGCCCAAACTTTCAGGAAAACAATCTTTCATTTTAATTTTTTAGGTCAATTTTTTATTTTTATATTTTTTATTTTTTTTAAGATTTTATTTATTTATTTTTAGAGAGGGAAGGGAGGGAGAAAGGGAGAGAAACAGCAATGTGTGGTTGCCTCTCATGTGGCCCCTATTGGGGACCTAGCTCGCAACCCAGGCATGTGCCCTGACTGGGAATCGAACCTGCGACCCTTTGGTTTGAGGCCGTGCTCAATCCACTGAGCTACGCTAGCCAGGGCTTGTTTTTATATTTTTTAAAAGAACAGCCATTTTTAAAAGATTTCATGTATTTATTTTTAGAGAGAGGGGAAGGGAAGGAGAAAGACAGGGAGAGAAACATCAATCTGTGGTTGCTTCCCGTACACTCCTCCACCGAGGACCTGGCCTGCAACCCAGGAATGAGCTCTGACTGGGATTGGAGGTGGCAATCCTTTGGTTTGCAGGCCTGGGCTCAATCCACTGAGCTACACCAGCCAGGACAAGTCAATCTTTTATTTATATATAAAACTGATTATCCTATTCCAGGGTATTATTTTGCATGTGGATATCATTATTGCTTTCTACAGTTACACTTTTAATGCATAAGTGTAAATAAAATAATTAAAAACATTTATATAGGTACAAAATTAGTACTATCCATGTATAATGTTCATCCTTATTTTTCCCCTGAAAATTTTGGGCAAAAAAGCATGCATTATACAAGACAAAGTACAGTACATTTTTAAAAAATCAGCTTCAACTTATTGGTGTATAATTGACATACAACAAAATGTAGCCGTCTTCACCATACAAATAATGTGTTTTGACAGATTATGCACCTGTGTAATCAACACCACAATCAAGATGTAGGACATTGCAAGGATGAGTTTTAATTTGGAGGGGGGGAAAGGCAGAAAACTGTACTTGAACAACAATAAAAAATGTTTTAAAAAAAGGGTGAGTTTTAATAAAAAATAAAAGGTCTGTGAATCGCTGATGAGGCATTAGTTACTTGATGAAGTTGACCGCACCCCCACCACCATCATCTCTGGGAGGGGTGTGTGTCTCTCCTCTCTAAGAGTGCCTGGCACAGAGTGGACCCACAGTGAAATTTTTGACCAGAAATACCTCCAAGCAGGGTCTAATTTCCATGAGAAAAACATTGTAGGAGAGGAAAAGGAATTTTCCCTCTACCTTTCTGAGTTCTTGGCTGAGACCCTGCAGGAAAAGACAGATTAACAAGAGAAAAACAAACAAGTCTTTTCTTTAAAAACACTTTTTTTATTTATTTTTAGAGAGAGGGGAAGGGAGTCCTGAACTCCTATGGTCTTATTTTGGGGTGGAGTACTCTGCTACCCTTCAACATCATATTTATAGAGTTTGATGCCCAGGGTGTGGCACATTGATTTACCAGGGTAGGCACTCATAAATGTTTTTTTAAAGGTAGATAACTTATTTTATTTTTTAAAAGGTTTTATTTATTTTTCAAGAGGGGAAGGGAGGGAGAAATACAGAGAAACATCAATGTGTGGTTGCCTCTCAAGTGGCCCCCTATGGGGGACCTGGCCTGCAACCCAGGCGTGGGCCCTGACTAGGAGTTGAACCAGAGACCTTTCAGTTCACAGACCAGCTCTCAATCCACTGAGCCACACCAGTCAGGGCAAAATGTGGGGCTTCTTAGACTCTACCAGGCTCAGAATCAACTTGTTACTTCTGATGCTTTGAAAAGACAAGAACAGAGGACATGCATGAGCCACTGTTGGGGGGACTTCACACTGAGAGCCCCCATGCCTCTCCATCTCTTACCGAGGCTGAGTACCCCAGCCTGTCCCTCTTCAGGGTTCTCTGGTTTCTTAGCAACCCAGGCAAGCCCAATCTGTTTCCATGGAAACTTTTGCTAGGATGAAGAAGGGGAGGTTGCTGAAAATCAGCAGCCTGAATCTCACAAAATGGAATACTCTGGAAACTGGTATCAGACTGAGTATATGTTGAAAACCCCAGCCTGAAATCCTTGAGTTTCTCATTCATTATTTGTGAATAAACATGTGGGTTCTTCCCCTGAACACTGCTGATGTAAGTGTAAAATGGTGCAGCTGCTATGTGAGGTCGTATGGTAGTCCCCCAAAAGATAAAACATAGAATTACCTTATGAGCCAACAATTCCATTTCTGGAGATACACCCAAATGAAATGAAAGCAGGGAGTCGAAGAGGTATTCGTACCCCCATGGTCAGAGCTGCATTATTCATTACTCACAGTAGCTAAAAGGTAGAAGTAACCCAAGTGTCCAACGACAAAAGAATGAATACACAAAATGTGGACCATCCTTACAACAGGATATTATTCAGCCTTTAAAAAGAAGGAAGTTTTAACCCTGGCTGGTGTGGCTCAGTGGGTTGAGAGTCGGACTGTGTAGCAAAGGGTCACTGGTTCAATTCCCAGTCAGGGCACATGCCTGGGTTGCAGGCCAGGTCCCCAGTAGGGGGTGTGCAAGGAGCAACCATACATTGATGTTTCTTTCCCTCTCTTTCTCCCTCCCTTGCCCTCTCATTAAAAAAATACATATAAATCTTAAAAATAAAAAGATAACCAACACCTTGTTAAATAAAGGACCGAACTTTCAAAAGGAAGGACTGTATCTCCCGCTGGGACAAAGCACAGGGGAACAGAGGCTGTGCTGAATGGCCTGACATTTATTCTCTGACCCGCAGCAAGGTTTGGCACCCAGAAGGGTTGGACCAATGTTTATGGAACAGCCCGATGAATTCTGAGGGAGTATAAAGCCGTTATCACTGGTGGCTGCAGGAGACCTGTGATTTCTGACTGCAGAGACTCTCACATGAGTATTTTTGTGCTTCTGCGAACTCCCATTTAAAGACATTCAAAGAAGGCCCTGGCTGGGTAGCTCAGTTGGTTAGAATGTCATCTGGATTTGCCAAAGTTGAG
Organism: Micronycteris hirsuta; assembly: GCA_004026765.1. NCBI lineage: Eukaryota > Metazoa > Chordata > Mammalia > Chiroptera > Phyllostomidae > Micronycteris > Micronycteris hirsuta. The sequence goes on from PVJI01023291.1 coordinate 4,736, forward strand.
GGTTTGATCCCTGTTCAGGGCACATACAAGAAGCAACTACTGAATGTATAAATAAGTGGAACAACAAATCAAGGTCTCTCTCTCCCCACCTTCCTCTCTATAAAATTAATAAACAATTTTTTAATAAAAAAATAAAGGCACTCAAAGATGTGTGTGGACCATTGGTGGGGTGGCTGCAAACCCAAGCCCTTTCTGAATGTCACCCTCCCCACCTGTCCCATGCCCACCCCATCTCTCAGTGACATTAGGCAACCCACGTGGCTGATCTTCCCTTAGCAACAGAGAGGCTCACACAATTGCCATGGAAACCACAGGCAGCAGAGGAAAAGAAGAGGCTGAGGGAGGGGCTCAGAGAGCCCTGGAAACTGGAATTTTCCTGATCTTGCACCCAGTAAGCCTTTATTAATATGCATTAAAGATGTATAGAAAGAAGGAGTGACTGAACTCCATGTCCCAGCCCCACTGCCCATTATTATCTGTGAGGAGGGACTCAGCCCCTTTGCTGGGCAGATAGCAATAAGTTGAGCATCGAATCAGTGAGGGCTGCCTTCTCAGGTCTTCTCCTATTTCAATTTTCCTCTTCGTGAAATTCAAAACCATTACACTCCCGTGGTAGCGTTTCTCCAGCACCGACTCCAGGCTAAAGGCTTGCTATGGACACAGTGTTGATGTCCCTCAAACCCATATGTTGAAGTGCAACACCCCAATGGGATGGTATTTGGAGGTAAGCCCTTGGGAGGTGATTAGGTCAGGAGGGTGGAGCCCTCATGATGGGATCAGTGTCCTTATAAGAAGAGACATACACTGTGGTTATGTAGCTCAGTTGGTTAGAGCATTGTCCTGATACACCAAGGTGTGGGTTCAATTCCCAGTCAGTGCACAAACAGGAATTAACCAATTCCTCTATGGATAGGTGGAGCAAGAAATCTATGTTTCTCTCTCTCTCTCCCCCTTCCTTTCACTCTCTAAAATCAATTTTTTAAAAGATTTTATTTAGTTAGTTTTAGAGAGGGGAAGGGAGAGAGAAACAATGTGTGATTGCCTCTGGAGCGCCCCCCACTGAGGACCTGGCCCACAACCCAAGCATGTGCCCTAGACCGGAAATTGAACTAGGGACCCTTTGGTTCGCAGGCCAGCACTCCATCTACTGAGCCACAACAGCCAGAGCTCTAAATTCAATTTTTTAAAAGATTTTGTTTATTTAATTTTAGAGACAGGGAAAGGGAGGGAGAAAGAGAGGGAGGGAAACATCAATGTGTGGTTGCCTCTCACATGGCCCCCACTGGGTACCTGGCTGGCAACCCAGGCATGTGTCCTGACTGGGAATCGAACCATCGAACCAGCGAGCCTTTGGTTCCCAACCCACGCTCAGTCCACTGAGCTACACCAGCCAGGGCTAAAGTCAATTTTTAAATATTAAAAGAAAGAGAGAGACACACAAAATAATCTCTCTCTGCCATGAGAAGTCGCGGGGAGAAGGCAAGAAAACAGGGAGTTCCCACCGGGACCCCTCCGTGCAGTCCCCATCTGAATGAAGCTCGCGGGCCTCCAGAACCGTGAGAAATGAATTTCTGTCTTTGAAACCTCCCAGTTTGGTATTTTGTGCCGGCAGAACCTCGGCTCCTGGCACTTTCAAGCAGTCCCCCGCCTTCCCGCCAAAGCCAAATGGCATTCTTTACGTTGCCATGGAAGCGGGGAAGGGAATGGTTGCCATGGATACAGCATAATATGGTCAGGGTCCCAGAGACCCATACATTTGCAAACTGTAGACTTTTTAAATGTTAGCCATCCGTTTTGCAAATTATTTCCTGGGACTGTATTTTTCACCAGCGTTTCTCTAGCTTTCTCTTCCCGTTCAATTATTTCCTCTAGAGACCTCTGATCACCCTAATCAGAGCAAGTCTCTTTGTGTCTTTATTTCTGCCTCCTTTTACTGGGAAAAAAGTCTAAGCTGAAATGCCATGTCTTTTCTCCCCGTAACAGTAAGATATCAATTTGAATTAACTGTTTGTAGAAAATATCTCATTCATTTGTTACTGTTGTGGTAGTGTTTTGTTTTGCTTTTGGGTTTTTGGGGGGATTTTTTTGAGACTGTGGATTTCAAGGGGCAAATTATTTCAGGCACTGTTGCACTGTTATAAAAGAAAAAAGTTGTTTACTAAGTTAGGACAAATAAAATCTGAATAATATGTCTTAGAATAAATGAGATCCATTATCCATTATTCCTTCTTTGCACACTTTTCTTGTCTAGGATGTCACGCTATGATTTGGGGTGCTACGTTTTGCCTAAAGCTGTCCCCAAAGCTCCCTGCAGCACCCAATGTTTAGGAGAAAATTGATAGATAATTGTTGAAGAATAATTGAATGAAAGAGTGAATTTTGCTTCTGAAAACTGCGGTCAGAATGTTTTTATATTGTTCGGCTTCTTGTCTCTCTTTTTTTTAAAGATTAAATCGTAATATGAACATATACCAGACAAATCATTTGGTGACCTGGTACTCCACAAGCATCTATAAACATTTGAGTTGTTTATTATTATTATTGTTGTTGTTGTTGTTGAAGGTTGACAGATTTAGCAAATAAAAATGCAAAATGCCAGTTAATTTTCAATTTCAGATAAACAACCAACACTTTTTTGTTTGCATAATTTATTTCTATTGCTAAGATGAGCACCTATATAATGCAGAATTTCACAGTATCAACATTTACACAAGTATTTTGTCAAAAGACCAGTGCCCCAAATCACTGAGGGATGTCCGCTGATTTATTCTAAAGCTTTTCAGATTTTAATGCCGTTGCCATAATGTAGTACACAATGATTTTCTTTTATCATGGATCCTAAAGTAATTTGCATCAGAAAAGCTATGGCCACAAACAAAACAAAACAAAAGCAAACAAATTAGCTTCTGCAGTTACTGCTGCAGGCACAAAAACTTGTTTTAAAAGGTCTTCAGAGGATCAGATTGGAATACAATAATTTCAGAATGAAAGCTTTACTACAAGAGAATGCGTAAGAAAATCAAGCAATAGTTTTTACAGAGTAATGACATTTAAAAATATATAACATTTTTAGGGGGATAAATGGTGATGGAAAAAATAAAATAAAAAATTTTTTAAATATATAACATTTTTAAAGGTTTGCCCTAAATGTAACCTAATTATAATAATTAGATAATTCTTCAGTAAAATTAATTCATAAATACTATTTGAGAACAGAAAGCTGATTTTTTAAAATTGCAGTAACTTCTTTAAGTATAAAGAAATTTCTTTACATTTCCCACCAAGATAATTCATACATTTTGTAATGAGCTCGTTAAAACAAAACAAAATAAACCAAAGAATATCTGTTATGAATCAACTTTAAATAATTTAGGGGGAAATCTAAAAAGTTGTTTTATATTTTTGCTTTTATAATTTTTAATTATAGTGCAAACCTTACTGTATTACATACAGTAGGCACTTTGCACAGTCATCATACAAGAAACTATTGTTACATCCAGATAAACATGGAATACAAACCATAGCATTTCTAAACTACAGTTTAATGTCATGTTTTACCAAAAATAGGAGATATCCTAAGCCAAGCCAGCAGACGTTTTTCAAGACCCACGCTACCTGAACGAGAGTGTGTAGCCGCAGAATAACGAAAAGTCTGTTTCCTTTCGTAAACGTTGGCTGCGGGAGGCAAAGACGGCTTTAGTTTTGTTTTTTACATAAATGCAACACTACACTTCAACGTTTACATTTTCAAGTTTAAAGTCTATTAACTCTAACGGCGCACATCTGAAAACGAAATTTTTTAAAAATCCACATCTCACAGCTGGAAACACTTAGGCAAATTTGTTTGCTTGTTTTTAGTTGCAAGTGTTAGAATTGACAGGAACAGATTCAGTGAACGAGTGTAGAGGTTGGTATATCCCTGAGATGTGTCTTTATAAGCAATTTAAGGTTCAAGAACAACAAAAATCTTTGAAAAAAAACAAGGTCTTTTTTCTTCTGACTGAAAATGCTACACCCTCAATTTATAAACATCGGTATTCACTTCTTGTTCAAGCCAGAGCCCCTACCCAACCCCAGCTCATCTCTCTCTCCCTTTCTCTCTCTCTCGCTCTCTCTCTCTCTGAAAAGTCCTTTTTGGGCCCACTAAAGTCCTCAGGCCATCCTGTATCTGGAGAAATTTGGACTAGATGTGCCCCCTCTCACACAGAAGCCACCTTGCACCGGCCCCAGCAACGGGGAGAAATGGTTCTTGCTGCAGCAGAGCCTGAGGAAAGTGGTGGGGAACCATCGGGACACCCGGAGCTGGCAGAGTGCATTCTGAACAGGAGAGATGGACCCTCTGCCCACACCCATCCTCCCCAGGTAAGTGTGTGCTGGGGGGAGGGCTGAGAGAGGGCAGCTCTGAGTCTCCCTGAATTTCCCCTTCAGTGAGCCTGGGAGTTCAGAGACCCCACCCTTCCACAGCCAGACTCAGTGCTCTGGGAAGCTCTCACCTCATTCATTCACTCATTCATTCATTCAACTGGTATTGACTGTGCTGGGTGGGCCCTGGGGGTGCAGTGGTAAACAAGGCTGGAAAAATTCCTCGCTTTCATGGGGTTTATATTCCCGTCAAAGAGAAGTCAATCAGCAGAGAAGCCAATAAATAAACAAGGAATTTTATTTTTTTAATTTAAACCATTTTTAAATTATTTTGTATTAGTTTCAGGTGTCCAGCATGTGGAATGTAAAGAACGACAGAAACAAAGAAAACTGAAACAGACTCACAGACACACGAGAGAGACAACCACACACTGATGTTTCTCTCCCTTTCTTTCTCTCTCCCTTCCCCTCTCTCTAAAAACAAACAAATAAAATCTTTTTGAAAAAAGAGTTTAAAAAAATAAAAATAAAGATCTCTACAGCACAGAAAATAGAGTCAATAAGGTACAACTATAAAGGACACACGGACAAAGACAAGGGGAGTGGAAACAGGGAGGGGTGAGGTGGTGGGGAGGGGTTGGGGGGAAGGCAGAAAACTGTACTTGAACAATAAAAATCAAAAGTATTAAGAAAAGAAAATATAGTCAATAATATTACTATTGTAATGGCTGTGTACAGCGTCAGATGGGCACTGGAAGTATCAGGGGGTCATTTTGTACAGTGCATGATTGTCTGACCTCTATGCGGTACACCTGAAACTAATACAAAATATTACTGAAGATCAACTGTAGTGGAAAAAAGTTTCAAATTAAATTAAAAAATAAAGATCTTTCCCATAAGTTTCTAATAGATAAAAGGGCTGTATTAATTTTCTAGGGCCACCCAGCAAATTGCAGCGTGACTCTGGGAGGTGGAGGTTTGAGACGAAGGTGTCAGCAGGGCTGTTTCTCCTGAGGAGTCCCTCCCTGTATCCCCACATGGTTGTCTGTCTGTGCGTCTGTGTCCTGATCCCCTCTTCTTATAAGGACACCAGTCACACCGGATCAAGGCCCACCCTGGTAATGTCTTTTTAATTTAGTCACCTCTTCAAAGGCCCCATCTCCAAATTCACTTCTGTTCTGATGTCCTGGGAGTTAGGTCTTCGACCTATAATATTTTTTTAATTTTTTAAAAATAGATTTTAGTGCCCATCAGCAAATAAGTGGATCAAGAAACTATGGTACATTTACACAATGGAATTCTACGCAGCAGAGGGAAAAAAGGAGCTTATACCCTTTGCAACAGCATGGATGGAACTGGAGAGCATTATGCTAAGTGAAGTAATCCAGGTGGTGAGGGACAAATACCAAATGATTTCACCTTTAAATGGAACATAATCAACAAAAGAACAAAGCAAGCAAAATATAACCAGAAACATTGAAATTAAGAACAATCTAACAATAGCCAGAGGGGAGGAGGAGGGAACTGTGGGAAGAAAGGTTTTCAGGAACTGCTATAAAGGACACATGGACAAAACGAACGGAGGGGGAGGGTGAAAGCAAGAGAGGGAAATGGATTTGAATGGGGTGAGGGGGAGGGGAGGGGAGAAAATACAAACAACTGTAATTGAAGAACAATAAAGTAATTTTTAAAAAATAGATTTTAGAGCCCTGGCTGGAGTAGCTCAGTGGATTGAGCGCCAGCCTGTGAACCAAAGGGTCGCTGGTTTGATTGCACAATCAGGGCATATGCCTGGGTTTCCAGCCAGGTCTCCAGTAGCGGGGGGGGGGGGGGGGGGGGGGGGGGGGGGGGGGGGGGGGGGGGGGCGTGTGAGAGGCAACCACACATTGATGTTTCTCTCCCTCTCTTTCTCCCACCCTTCCCCTCTGTCTAAAAATTAATAAATAAAATCTTTTAAACAAATAGATTTTAGAGGGAGGAAGGGGAGGTGGGAGAGGAAAGGGGAGGGAAAGAGAGAGAGACATGGATTGGTTGTTCCATTTATTTATGCATTTTTTTAGTTGATTCTTGTATGTGCCCTGACCTCGAGATTGAGTCCGCAAACTTGGTGTATCCGGAGGAAACTAACCAACTGAGCTGCCCAGCCGGGCCACCCTATGAATTTTTGAGGGCGACCAGTTGAGGCCCTAACAAGGACAGAGTGTGAGTCCTAACCTTTGGCAGGGACCCACACACCCTTCTGCAGACCTGAGCTCCAGGGTGAGCTGGGAAGAGGTGTGTGGCCCCGGGTGGAGGCGCGGTAGGCTCCGGTTGTGGGTCTATCCTCACCGCCTTCCCATACTCCCCTTCCATCCCCGCACCCCATCCTCTCACAGGGGCCCCACCTGGCGTGGACCACAGAGGCTGTCACCATGGTAATCACAGCAGGATGAGGAAGGGAACGGAGGGAACTAAGAACAGAGGGAGTCATGGAGGGTGGAACTTTCCAGAATTTGGGTTTCAAGCCCTATGCCCCGCACACAGGAGGTGCTTAATAAGTGCTTGTTGAAAAAAAGCAGTGGGTGTCTCTGGAGGGGTTTCTGGTCCAGTGCATCTGGACTGAGATAATGAACTCAGATACAGGACAAGGGTGTCCTCACGGCTTCCAGCTCGCTGGAATTTATTGGCTGGAATTTATAGGACTTGGACGTCTCAGGACTCAGCAGACTCAGCGTTGACTCGGAGCCTGGCAGCTGTTTGAGACCCATGGGGATGGGTGTGTTTCTTTCTCACCCCAGCCACGGGTGTGTCCTGGGGCGCTGCACGGGAAGGTTCTGGAAATTATAAGCAGGAATCAGTGGATTAAGAACGCGAGATCTGCCTTGGCCTATGTGACTCAGTTGGTTGGGGCGTCATCCAGTAGCGGAAGGGTCGTGCATGTGGTTCCCCGTCAGGGCATGTGCATGCCTAGGTTGCAGGCTCAGTCCCTGGTCTGGATGTGTGCAGGAGGCAACCGATCCATGTTTCTTTCGCTCTCTTCCTTCTTTATAAAAGCAATGAAAAAAATGTCTTTGAGTGAGGAGAAAAAAAAATTTTTTAATAATAATAAAGTGTGGGAGGAAATCTTGGGAGGCGATACGGAAATCTGTGAGGGTAATGGTTTCACTTATTCCCAAACTCAACCAAACTGTACTCAGTAAGTATGAACAGATTTTCACACGTTAAAAGAAAGAAAATAATAAGAACACAGGTGACAGGCGGTCAAACCTCCTGGAGCTGTCCCTCATCTGCCACCTGCTACACCTGACCTCACCTCTCCGAGCCTATGTCCCCCTCCAGCCCACAGCAATGCCCAGTGTCTCATCACACAGATTGTCAGGAGAAGAAAATGTATTCCTGTGTGTGATAATGCTTCGAATCATGGCAGACACATTGGTTAGGATGTCACATCAGAAAGTTCTTACTACATCAAGTTTACAAGAACATACACTCATGTTTTCCAAAGAGGGGCCTCAACCAGGTCTTCCCTCCCCCAGCTGCTGAGCTCCCTCTGCAGTGAGGGACACTCAGGCCTGACTGTCAGTTCTAAAGTGTCACTGCAAAAATTTAAACAGTTATGCACTGGCTAGTGTGGCTCAGTGGATGGAGTGCCAGCCTGTAAACCAAAAGGTCGCCGGTTCGATTCCCAGTCAGAGCACATGCCTGGGTTGCAGGCCAGGTCCCTCCCTGGTTAATGTATCTCTCACATATCAATACCTTTCTTATTCCCTTTCCCTCTCTCTAAGAAGAAATAAAATCTTTTTTTAAAATTTAAACAGTTAAAAAATAAATAGAGATCTTTCCCATAAGATTCTAGTAGAAAAAAAGGGCTGTATTAATTTTCTAGGGCCCCCTCTTCCTCCAGGCAGCCCTCCCAGCTGCCGCCTGACCCAGAGCAGGGGGCAGCGTCTCAGGTCATGTGAATTCTGCTCTGTGCGGACTGGGGACCTTTGTGACCAAATATCATTATCTAAGACCTGAGATCAGTGTGACCAAGCATTGGGTCTAGATTCTCCCCATTCTGGGCTCCTCAGCAGAATTCAGACGTAACCACAGAGCTATCGTCGCTGGAGCACAAGAGCTGTTTGGTACATGTTCGGGAATTTTGCAAATTAAGCACATCCTTTGGTAAACATTAAATGACATACACTTAAAATCAAATAAGTGTAAGAACAAAGTTAATACTCAAATGTATCCTTTCCTAAGTATTCCCGGTCTCTGTGCTCTTGAGGTTAGGAACACCTACTGTGTCTGTACTTGGTGAGGCCACACAATGGGGCACCACAAGGCATCGGACTCCGACTCCTGGAATTGTCTAGGTCACATCTCAGTTCTGCCTTTAAAACACAAAGACAGTGTTTCAATAACACTGTATTTTACAAAACAAATAATTGGCTCACTCCTGCACTAGATTGTCAACCATCTTGAACAATCGGGCTCCTATCTCCCTTTCTGACCATATCGCCACCCATTTTCTCCCTCACTGTCTCCACCGCAGCCACACAGTCACCTCACCGGTCCCAAAGCCAGGCAAGCATCCAGCCTCAGGGCTTTCCAAAGTGTCAGTTCCTCTTCTGGATTGTTCTTCTCCTTTATAGCCCATGACTTGATCCTTCCTTCCATTCAGGTTTACATATCACCACATCCAAGAAGCCCTCCTTGACCACCCAATCTAAATATGCTCTCTATACCTTTCAATTCTGATTGGATTTCTACTTATCTCCTACCAGCTGAAATCTTACTTTATGTTCAACATGTGACCATCCCTCCTCCCCACGCCCCCCACCCCGAATATGAGCTGTAGTGGACCAGAGCTCTGTCTGTTGGCTCTCTGATGGATCACCACAGAGTGACCATCACCCTAAGTTCAGGATCTGCCACAAAGCACACTCTCGGTAAATACTGTTTGAAGGAAAGGATGGATGGACGCATAAGTGAGGGTATGGAAAGCTGTCTCTTGGCTCCAGGAGGGTAGACATGGGCCTGTCTTTGCTTATTATTTTATTCTCCAAGTCTAGAGCATCATCTGGTACACAGAGTAGGCTCAATCTATATTTGTGATCAATCAATATTTTGAGAGTATAACACACTGGTGCTTACAAGACACTCAGGATTTCTACCCACGTCCACAGAGGTTCCTGATGCCTGTCTTCCCCTCTGCGGGGGCTGCCGGTGATGCATTTCAACTTGAGTAAAATACGCACATGAACCTCTGAGGCAGAGTCTCTCCATCCCTCTCCCTACTTGGTCCCCCTCACCGTCTCCTGAAGGATGAGGGAATTCTGGCTGTTGTCATGGAAACCTGGAGGCGAGGGGCTAAAAATGGTGCAGAGAGCTGCAGAGAGAGGAATTTTCCAGGCTCTGCTGTAAGACTGTGGGTTCAATCCTGGGACCTCATTGACTTCTCTACTGACCTCAGGTTCCTCTCTCTCTCTCTCTCTCTCTCTCATCATCTGTCTAGTTTTCTGTCATGTATATCTCTTACCTATCTATCTATCTATCTATCTATCTATCTATATTTATCATTTATCTACATCTATCTATTCAACCTCACTATCATGGTCTCTCATCTATCATTTATTTATCTGTATTTATCTATCAATATATATGTATCATCTATTTAAGTATCATCTGTCTACGTATCACATCTCTTTATTTATCATCTATTTATCTTATCTATCATCTATGTATCTATACCTATCATCTGTTTATCTTTCTATCCACCCACCCCCATATTCTTTAGGCAAAATATCAACCCTGGATAATTCCAGCTCCCACTCCCCAAGTCCCTCATTTTTTTTTCCCAATTTTTTTTATTGTGGTAAAATAGACAAAAGATAAAATTTATCCTCTTAACCATTTTTAAGTGGATAGTTGCATGGTAGTCAAGGCATTCATATCGTGCCACCATCACCAATGTCACCTCTAGAACTTCTTCATTTTGTAAAACTGATACTCTGCCCCCATTAAACAAACAGTGACTCCCCACCACTCCCCCTAGCCCCTGCCACCCACCATCCTCCTTTCTGCCCCTATGAATTTGGCTGCTTCAGAGACTTCCTATAGGTGGGGTCATATAGTATTTTCCTCTCTGTGACTGACTTGTGTCTCTTAGCATAATGTCCTCAAGGTTTATCCACATTGTAGCATGCGTCAGAATTTCAGTCTTTTTTTTTAAGATGTTATTTATTTATTTTTAGAGAGGGGAAGGGAGGGAGAAAGAGAGGGAGAGAAACATCAATGTGTGCTTGCCTGTCCTGTGCTCCCTGCTGGGGGACCTGGCCTGCAACCCAGGCATGTGCCCTGACTAGGAATCGAACCGACAACCCTTTGGTTCACAGGCCAGCATTCAATCCACTGAGCCACACCAGCCAGGGCAAATAGATCATTTTAAAAGGTAAAATTTAAAAATAGAAATAAAGCATTCTAGACCTTTTCCCCACAGTGCCCCGTTTTGGACACCATCAGTCTAGTTGAGAGTTGGTGCTGGCTTAGAAGGGGGTTGTGGCTACAGAGACTGAGGAATCAGGAGGACTTGAAGGCTATACTGGAGGGAAGTGGCCTGGTGCAGATACATCTTAGGGAATCTTGACCTGTTGCTGGAGTGTTGGATTTATGGATGGTTCTATCAGTTTTGGACTTTTACTCTTTTTTTTTTTTTTTAAGATTTCTTTTCAGAGAGAGGAGAAGGGAGGGAGAAAGAACAATGTATGGTTGCCTCTCACATGGCCCTCACCGGGGACCCAGCCCACAACCCAGGCATGTGCCCCGACCGGGAATCGAACCAGGACCCTCTGGTTCCCAGCCTGCACTCAATCCACTGAGCCACACCAGCCGGGCTGGACTTTTACTCTTTGTACTGAATGTCACCCAGGGGAACATCCCATCCATAGGTGGATATGTGTTTCTGGAGCTCAGGAGGGAGGTCTGGGTTGCGGATGGAGATATGAAAACATGACCCAATCACACAGGTGTTTGCATGCAAAGAGGAGACCGTCCTTCAATTATCCTTATTCTCTTGATAGATAGATAACATCTTTGCCAGACAAAAAACAAGGGAGACTCCTAGAATTCAGAATTAGCCCTTGGAGAACAAAAAGAAGTGTCTGTTTTATTTGTAGCATCTATCCATCCATCTATCCATCCTCCATCTTCCAACCTTCCATCCATCCATCCATCTACCCACCCAGCAGGCATGCCTCTGTCCATCCATTCATCATCCCTTCTTCCAACTGTCCATCCATCCAAGAAAGGAAATATATCTCTAAGAAAAAAATTGTGAACCTCTTAATGACAAATTTAATTGTGTGCTTATTCACTCACATCAGCTGGAAGACACTGCATGATCTCTCCCCAGCTCCCTCTCTGAATTCCCTCCACCCACTTTCCTCCTTACTCACGCCCCATCAGATGCCCTGGTTTCCTTGCTGCCCTCCAAGTGGGACCAACATGCTCTTCTTCCACATGTACCCAGTTGCTATTCTCTCCATCCAGAATGGCTATTTCCCTAACAATATGAAGGTTTGTGCCCTTTCTTCCTTCATGTCTGCTCAAATACCACCTCCAGAAAGACCTCCTTGACCAGCTGATATCAAAGAACCCTCCCCTTCATGCTTTTTCCATCTCCTCACCCTTCTTCCACTTTATAGACTTGTCACCATCTGCTATTTAAGTTATATTTATTGACTGGTAGCCTCACCTTGATAAAAGAACCATGGGTGGAGAATTTGTCAGTGCTGACCAATAGTGGAACCTCAATAAATATTTGCAGACTACACCCATAATTTGGGGGTAAAGGAACGAACAAATGACCTACTAGAGGTCAGAAACTGGGAAGTTTAGAGGACACATGGACAGAACTAAGGGGGAGGAGGGAGGCTTGGGAGGGAGATGGGGTTGGAGGGGAAAGGAGGAGGGGAGGGGAGACGTTGCAAATAACTGTAATTGAACAACAATAAAGTAATTATTTAAAAAATAAATAAATAAATAAATAAAATTAAATAAAAAAAAGAAACTGGGAAGTTTAATTTCCCAGGACAGGGACAGAACACACAAGACAAAGTGTCTCAACGAGTGCCCACAGGTGTATGTGTCCATCCAATTATGTGTTTTCATTTAGAGCATCAATGTCACTAAGTAGATGAATATGAGAACATAAACTGCTATGTTGCCACTGCTTAGAATGGACTTATAATTTCTCTCTGAATTGGTGGAGGCTGCAGTGGCTGCTTCCGCATTCCCACCTCCACCTCCTCTCTCTGCCAAGATGGTCCAAATGACGCATTTCAACATGCGCAAAACGCACAGTGGCGTGAGTCTGTCCTCAGGACCCCAGCTCGGGAGCTCCCACCACTGCAGTGAGGCTTGAGCTCTGGCTGTTGCTATAGAAACCAGGAGGGACTGGAGAAGGGGAAGAAAGGGAACACAGGCAGGGAGACCCGTCAGGTGGTGGTGGCTGAGACCAGGGAGATTGCCAAGAGGGTGGAAATGGTCAAGGGGCAAACCAGAGGCCCTTCTCTCGGCAATCACCTGCTGCCTGAGGAGACATGAAGTCTGACCTTGGTTCTAGGACCCCCTAAGCCACCCAGGCAGCAGGCCCCTCAGCAGCCCCCTCAACTGAGCCCCACGATGCGCTCAACACCCAGCTAAACCACGTCTGTGTTTGAAGCAGTCCATACGGCTGTGGGTTCCCTCTTGGGGTCATGCATTCTGTGGGTTGGGACAAATGTAATATGTTTTTAAGATTTCTCCATAGCTTCCCTGGCTGGTATGGCTCAGTGGACTGAGCGCTGGCCTGAGAACTGAAGTGTCAGTGGTTCAGTTCCCAGTCAGGGCACATGCCTGGGTTGCAGTCCAGGTCCCCAGTTCAGGGCATGTGAGAGGCAACTGATTGATGTATCTCTCACACATAGATGTTTCTCTCCCTCTCTTTCTCCCTCCCTTCCCCTCTTTCTAAAAATAAATAAATAAAAACTTTAAATAAATAAAATCTTTAAATAAATAAATAAAAAGATTTTTCCATATCTTTTCATGGCTTGGTAGGTCACCTCTTGTTTTTGTTTTTAATTTTTTTAATTTATATTTTAGAGAGAGAAACCTTGATTTGTTGTTTCACTTATTTGTGCTTTTATTGTTTGCTTCTTCTATGTGCCCTGACCAGGGATCGAACACGCAACTTTGGGTATCAGGGTGATGCTCTAACCAACTGAGCTACCTGGCCAGGGCTGGATTTTCTGCATTTTTAATTTTCCAATTACAGTTTACATTCAATGTTATTTTGCATCCATGTCAGTGTTGCTTGAGATATTATCTTGATTTCCGGATCCCCCTTACATTTTGTGCCCAGGATGAGTGCCTTGCCCCCACCTCCACTGCCGCTGCCTCTGGCTCTGTACCAGCTTATCTGGCTTGAACCACCGCAGCCTCCTCTCACCATCCCCTCTGGGGGCGGTCTGTCCCGGGAAATGTCACCCCCACTCACTCAGCTGCTCCAGGTCAATTTGAGGTGTAATTCTCCTTTCCTCCCTTTTCCACAAAGACCACGTCCCACCACCCACGTGACCAGTGTGGACTCCACCTCTGTCTCCCACTGTCTAGAAACCTCCAAGCACTCCCCGCACATCCCTGGTGTGGGTTATGGGCGCTGCACCCTTTACTGACTTTTCATCTCCTTTCTGTCCTCTGCCCAGAGTTTCCCAGAAGATGGGGACAGTGGCCCTTTGGCAATGCCACTTGGACTTCAAAAGTTACCAGACAGGAAAACGAAAGATTGCTCTTCACCTGCTAAATGATTGGAAACTCAAGGTTTGCATCAAAATAAAATGCCATTCTTTTAATGTTTAAAAAGATAATAAATCAATTCAAATGTTACTCCCTGGTCCATTCTGTCTGTTTCATGCCAGAGGGAGCTTCTGTTAGGGGCCGGCCAGCCTTGGACCTCCGCAGCCCTGGCTAATTATCTCTCAACAAGGGAGGGCTTTGCCCAGGGGTCTGGTGGGCAGGAGCCCCTGGTCAGGGTCTCAGCCTCAGCCCTGGGGACATGGGGCTGGATGTGTTGTAGGAAGTTCAGCAGCATCCTTTGACTCTGCCCACTACATACCAGTAGCATGTTCCTCCCCGCATCCCCATGTTATGGCAACCGAAAACCTCACCAGGCCTTACCAGACACCCTCTGACTGAGAAACACTGGTTTAGCCACACTTATTCACATTGTTTTGTCTCGCTATGTTTCCTACTTTAAAAAATAAAGACTTCCATTTTTTTTGCCCTGGCTGGTGTGGCTCAAAGGGTTGCCAGTTTGGTTTCGGTCAGAGCATACGCCTGGGTTGCAGGCCAGGTCCCTGGTTGAGGGTGTGTGGGAGTCAGGCGCACATTGGTGTTTCTCTCCCTTTCTTTCTCCCTCCCTTCCCTTCTCTCTAAAAGTAAATAAAATCTTTTTTAAAAATTACAAAAAAATAAAAACTTCAATTTTTTAGAGCTCCTTGTAGGTTCACAGCGAAATTGAGAGCAGGGTACAGAGATTTCCCACAAATCCCCTGGCCCACCACATGCACAGCCTCCCCCATTATCAACATCCTCAACCAGATGGGACATTTGTTCACACAGATGAAGCTATACTGACACATCGTTGTCAGTCAAAGCCCATGATTCACATTAGGGTTCACCCTCGGCGTGCATTCCATGGCTTCGCACAGATGTGTAATGACAGGTGTCCCTCCTCATATCACACAGAGCAGTTTCACGGTCCTAAAGGTCCTCTTTGTGGTCTACTCATCCATTCCTGCCCCCACCCCTGGGAACCACACGCACACAACACACACTCAACTCGCACAGACACACACTCATGCATATACACACACATATACTCACACAGTCACATACACGCTCACTCTTACACATACACTCAGTCACAGTCACACACAGGCACACTCACACAGTCACTTTCACACACACACAGTTACATTCACACACACAAATAGACACAGGCACACATCTACACAGTCACCCACAGACACTCACACAGAGACACACAGTCACACAGTTACACACGGAGACACACAGACACACACCAGTCACTCTCACACCTGGAGATCCTCAGCTCTCAGCTCTGTGCTAAGCACAGCACCTCCTGCTCCTCGTGTAACCCTGGGAGGTGGGACCATCTCGCCCCTGTCTGAAGCCAGGAAAGGTCAGAGAGTATGAATCTGTGCTGTGAAGGCCTCACACATGTCTCCAGCATGGCACAGAACACTCTGGACATGGACGGGTTGTTCGTGTGAACAGTGACTGGGGCGAATGACTGGGGAGGCGCTGGAAGGACACACAGAAGGCCACGGCCTGTTCCTAAAGGCCCCACGAGACATGCTTGCCCGGCCAGAGTCTACGGACTTTGGGTTTTGTTACAACACAGTCTTTGTCCCACAGGAAGGACAGCTAGAGGCTTCACTGATGTCCCATGTTCTCCATTCAGGAAAAAACAGCTAAGCCGTGTCCCCAGTTTTGGGGAAGCCTGGGTGTATGTTGCAAATCCACCATGGTGGGTGCTATCATCTGCTGCAGGACACATTATGGACAGGCGTCTGTGATTTTGCAAACGATTTCCCTGCCTTTGCATGGAGCACCTTTCAGATTAGACGACAGGGTGCCTGGTGGCCCCCCAGCCCCAGCATGGCTGCAGCTGCTGGAATCAAGACAAGCGGTCCGTTGGCGTGTCCCTAGCACAGGACAGTCAGCTTGAGGTGCCTGCGGCCCATGCAGCTGTTGGGGGGATTAGCTGTAGGAGAGCAGATCCTGTGACAGATGGCTCAGGTCTGTCCCTCCCTGGGAAGTGTGAGCCTTAGAGAATTTCTCAGAAAATATGGAGAACACCCTTGTTTTGTGAGCTCTCAGAGACTCGCGGTGTGGATGCGACGCTGAGGGCACCCAGAGAAGCAGAGCAGGACGTGCAGATGACATTTCGGGCAGAAGAGGTGGCTTGGGGGTTTCTGTGTGGAGAGTCCTTTCGCTGAGTGACTCCAGACATGTTCTGCTTCTCACTCGGTTCCAAAGAGCTCTGCAGCCAAATGATGGCCCGGGGTGGGGGTGGGGGGTGCTCCCCATGGAGCAGCCAGAGATGTCATTGTAGGCAGGAAGAACTGGGGTGCACTGAGCACTTACTACATCAAACACTGAGAAAGAACACAGAGCAGTGAGATCAGAAGAAAATTCCTTGGTCTTTTCTAAGATGAATCTCTTCCTACCTCCACCCGCCCCCCACTTTTGCAGCATGGAAATCAGGCTGTGTCTTAAGTGGATGGCAGTCAAAATTCAGATGGCAGCCTTTTCTCCTTCCTGGGGATAAACAAAGAAACTCTTATTAGCAAGAACATTCCAAGGGCTTAGAGTAGGGATGTCAAACTCATTTTCACACATCAGCCTAGTGGTCGCCTTCAAGGGGCCAGAATGTAATTTCCACTCCTTAACAGTTAAGGAGTAGTTACATTTATATGGTCCTAAAATGATTTCTGCCCTTTGAAGGCAACCACGAGGCTGATGTGGCCCCCGGTGAAAATGAGTCTAACACCCCTGGCTTAGAGGTTATACCCAGGATCTAAGGACAAAGGGACAAACCTTTCTGTGGGAAAGGTTAACTCTTTACTGCACAGCCCTGCACAGGTGATATCAACTGAGGGACTTTGCTTGGTGCAATAAGAGTCAGCAGGGAAATCTTGGTTGTCGTCTTTGGGGAGCATGTGGTGGTACCCTACCCAGGATGCCAAAGTGTCAGGATGCTTTTAAATACACGAAATACCCATGAGGATGTAAAGTGCAGTATAGAAAGCACAGTCAGTAATATTGTAATAACTAGGGATGGTGCCAGGTGGGTACTGGAAATATCTGGGTGATCACCTCTTAAGTTATATAAATATCTAATCACTATGCTGTACACCTGAAACTAATATAATATTGAATGTCAACTGTCATTGAAAAAAACAAAAATTAAAAATATACGAAAAAATATATGTGTGTGTGTGTATATATATATACACACATACACATACATACATGAAATGTCCAGAGCATGAACATGTCAACATGGAGCTGGGGAGCTTCTCTCTCTCAGTGACCTCATGGCACTCAGCCATCCTTACGGTTATTTATGACGTCATCATTTTTACTCGTCAAAGTTTGGATGCAACCTAGGCTTACTCCACGGGGAACAGTAACAACAATAGTTCTGGGACTCTTGATGGACATTAGCCAGAGAGGGTCATGGGCAGACTGGTGTCCCCGCAGGATGGCCCTGGCTGCCAGCAGGGCTCTGGGGCTGGACTGGAGGCTGGAGGAGGAACTGGACACTGCTGAGGTCAGTCGGGTGGACGGGCCCAGGCACAGAGGAGCGGGATTTGGATCTTAGTCATCAGGCTTGGAAGTCCTTGCTGTCAACGGCTTCCATCTCCCTAGTAAGATGAGACACAACACAAAAGACGCAAAATGGAGAAGGGATAATGAAGTCTATAGACGTGAGCCGCCTTCTTTCTCAGGCTCTGGTAATTGGATACATTTCTTTCCAGTTGGGTAAGGTTTAAAGGTACTGCCTGCTGTTGTCACGACGCCCTCTGCTGGCCTTTTTTTTTTTTCAGCATGTGACTCCAATATGGCAGGCCCAGCCACACCTGGTGGTCCTGGAAATGTGTGAACTGACTTTGGGCTGCAAAGCGTAAAATATGCAGTGGATTTCGGAGACGCTGCATGAAGGAAAGAACGTGAAACGTCTCGTTGATAGTGTTTTATATATTTTTTAACTATATTTTATCGATTATGCTGTTACAGTTGTCCCACTCCTCCCCCCTTCTTGCCCTCCCACCCCCTTACCCCCCTTTCCCCCCCTTTAGTTTTGTCCATAGGTATACACATAAGTCCTTCTGCTTCTGCACTTCCTATACTATTCTTAACCTCCCCCTGTCTGTTGTCTACCTACCATTTATGCTACTTATTCTGTGCCCCATTCCCACCCTCTCCCCCTACCACTCCCCTGTTGATATTCCTCCATACCTCATTTAACTCCCTTTAACATTTCATACAATAAAGGCTGGGTGGTGATGAACTTCTTGAACTTGACCTTATCTGAGAAGCACTTTATCTGCCCTTCCATTCTAAAGAAAACTTTGCTGGATAGAGTATTCTTGGATGTAGGTCCTTGCCTTTCATGACTTGGAATACTTCTCTCCAGCACCTTCTTGCCTGTAAGGTCTCTTTTGAGAAATCAGCTGACAGTCTTATGGGAATTCCTTTGTAGGTAACTGTCCCCTTTTCTCTTGCTGCTTCTAAGATTCTCTCCTTATTTTTAATCTTGGATAATGTAATTATGATGTGTCTTGGTGTGTTCCTCTTTGGGTCCAACTTCTTTGGGACTCTCTGAGCTTCCTGGACTTCCTGAAAGTCTATTTCCTTCACCAGCTTCGGGAAATTCTCCATCATTATGTGTTCAAATAAGTTTTCAATTCCTTGGATTTCTTCTTCTCCTTCTGGCAGCCCTATGATCCGTATGCTGGGACATTTACAGATGTCCTGGAGGTTTCTGAGCCCCTCCTCTGTTTTTTGAATTCTTGTTTCTTCATTCTTTTCTGGTTGGATGTTTTTTTCTTTCTGCTGGTCCACTCTGTTGATTTGAGTCCCAGTTTCCTTCTTATCCCTATTGGTTCCCTGCAGATCTCTCCTCATTTGTTC
>PVJI01023292.1:0-23844 GCA_004026765.1 Micronycteris hirsuta
GCCCGGCTTTAAATGATTGCTTCCAGGCCTCGTGGCACTTCTGTCTCTCCAGCTCTAGATGCTAAATGAAACAGACCCCAGGGTTTGCCTCTGCCAAAGCCCTCTTTCCCAGGTTGTCACAGTACTTCAGCAAATTATAACAAAATGAATCAAGCTGGTGAGCAGCTCCTTAAAAAATGTGCTAATTCCTGAAAGTTAAGATCCACACATGAAATAATAAATTACAGATTGAAAAGCAATTTACTTAATCAATAAAAAGATATTTCCTTAAGATCCTGGCTACCAAACTCACAATTAATACAGAATGTTTAGAGTAATATTTTTGTTTGTTATGTAGAATTGAAACAGTTAGTCGATGACACTGCCAGAGGTTTCATTTAAAAGCCTGTAAAAAGAAATGAGCTGATTAATCAAAATTGAAAACTATTTCACACAGAATTAAATTTTTAAAAGTTTGAACAAATGCAGATAAAATGTCTACTTGGTTGACAAAATATACAGGGTGGCCCTGGATGGTGTAGTTCAGTGGATTGAGCACTGGCTTGCAAACCAAAAGGTCGCTGGTTCACTTCCCAGTCAGGGCACATGCCTGGGTTGTGGGCCAGGTTGCCAGTAGAGGGTGCACAAGACACAACCACACATTGATGTTTCTCTCCCTCTCTTTCTCCCTCCCTTCCCTGCTCTCTAAAAATAAAGAAAGAAAATCTTTCCAAAAAAAATATACATATACAGGGTGGGACAAAAGTAGGTTTACAGTGGTTCATATGGAAAAATACAATAACTAATAGATAATAATACAAGAATATATTCTGTATTTCACATACAACTACAAATATATTTTCATCCCACACTGTATTTTCATTATCTGCCACCTTTTTCAAATTATCCAGTAGTGTTTGCACAGTGTTTTCCTAAAATAGTATTTTAGCTTATAAAATAGTGATAGTTGCGGTAAATCTCTTTCTTTGATTTACTAATCAAAGGTAACTGAGTCTCCTGACTAGATGAAATCAAATTTAATACATGCTTTGATTCTATAGGTATTCTGAATAAAAGATTTCTGCAATTCCTAATTCTTCTGAGATTGTGAGTTTTAATACTGTCTTTCGAGCCTATCTTTGAAATGGGCATCACCAATTCCTTTTACCAGCATTAATTCTAAAATTTTAGAGTCTGTGGGCCACAAAAGGTAGGTTACTCCTATGACAATGACATGTTTGACAGAAAAGTGCATATCATATATTTAGAACATTCCCAAAACATTAGGAAATATAGGATCAAAATGAACATTAAGAGGTAAAGAAAGAAAAATGTGAAAAAGAAGAGGCAAGCTCATAAAATACACATATACAGATATATGGATATATGGATGTATGGATATGCATAGATATGGATATATAAAGACTTGCTACCTACTACAGCCCACTTCATAATTCACATTCATGTCATGCTTTGTCACTATCCGAAATGCAAATGTCTTCAGCCATCTATCCCCATTACTGAATTTCATATACATGAGTCTGTTTCCTTTTTTCTGACTCATACTCCCATTGATCCCTTCCCATTTACATCTGTATTTGGTTCCCAAGGAAACCCTCACTCCTTAGCAAATACCCTCTCACTCTTCATCAACACTGTAATCTCCCTTACTTCCTCATAACACTCTAGGCTCTCTCCTAAAGACGCAATCTTCCCTGAGGGCACCATGTCCCTTTCAGCGTTTCTGAGTGGACGCTGCTCATTGTTTTCAATTCCATGTAAATAAAAATCATGCAATAAATTATGTATTTGAGGACTTTCTCATTTTTTCTTACTATTTCCCTATTTAGTTAATTTGCTATCTCCACGTTCCCCTCATGCATCAGAGATTTCCTTGCCTTCCTTTACTCCTTAAACATCACTCAAGATCTGGCACAGTCACAGGATCTTCAGTGAATAGTCCTTCAATATCCTCACTCCTCGGGTCCACTTCCAGGAGCCTGAACTCCAACTGAATCTCAGTCATTTTGAGTTCTAACCCTGTGTGTCATCCTTCTCAAGAGACGTGGTAACCCTGGAGCAGAAGAGCCAAATCTATTATCCTTTGAGTTCAACCATCAGACCTTCAGGTTCTCTTACTCTCCTGCTTATATCTGTCCTTCAACTTCATTGGGACCTCAAGTTCCTACACACTTCACAGTCTATTTTTATAAGCTCATTCTGTTCTCTCTCTCTCTCTCTCTCTCTCTCTTTCTCTCTCTTTAGTGTTTAGATAGTTTCATTACTTCAACCACTCTCATGGAAAATTTTAAATTGTCCTTTGTCCTTCAAAGTCCTAATGTTTAATTTCATCTGGGCATATTTGCCTTCTTCTTAAACCAGTGATTGTCAAACTTACAGGTTTCAATATACTTTTAAATTAAAGTATGCTTTTAAAGTTATTAATGACAATAAATAGATTTTCTGTGTGTCATATATATCAATATTCACTATATTAGGAATTAAAGCTGAGGAATTAA
Organism: Micronycteris hirsuta; assembly: GCA_004026765.1. Taxonomy (NCBI): domain Eukaryota; kingdom Metazoa; phylum Chordata; class Mammalia; order Chiroptera; family Phyllostomidae; genus Micronycteris; species Micronycteris hirsuta. The sequence goes on from PVJI01023292.1 coordinate 2,499, forward strand.
AATGTATTTATTAATACATTTACTGTAATAAATAATAAAACCACTACATATTAACAAAACATGTTTTAATGTCCAAATAGCTACATTATCCAAAACAAAACAAAGCAGTGATAAGAACAGAATTTGTTCTACATTTTTGCAGTTTTCTTTGAAGCCCAGTTACAGATGGCATGATGACACGTGCCAATTTGGAGATACATGACTTGTCATCCTAAGGGTATGTTTTCCAGTTCATGTGTGATCTCTTCCTCCGCTTAACCATGCCAGCGGATTTGGAATATTTTTTAAAAATTTTTGACTCTTATTGCAGATTTTTTTTTGAGCCAGCAGAAACAATTTAAAAAGAAAAAAAAAAGTCAATAACAAACATAAAAACTCTTTACTTCCCTTTAGCACACAAGTTCTTGATTTTTTTCCTGAATTACAACAACTATTTCATGTACCAGAAAAGGAGAATATATTTTTTCTGTTGTCATTGTTGAATTTATCTCTAGACAAAAAAATTTCCATGCCTCAATCTTCTAAACTTGGTCCAAGTAATCTCAAGACTAGACATTCTTAGGAATGAATGAATATGATTGATATTGGACTTGATGGAGAGCCTCCTTCTACAAAGTTGGGCTGTCTTGGATCTTCATTGTGATTAGTATATTCTTAAGGCACAAGTTAAGTAGGATCACACTGAATTCAAAGTTTGCATACTAGCAGCTTAAATTGTGACCCCTAAACTTAATTGAAGTTCTCAGTCTAACTCACTTCCTGTTAGAAGTCTAGTTTTCATGGGCTCATGCCCCTAAAGAAATCAGTTTCTCATTTATTACAGCCATTATTATTATTATTATTATTATTATTATTATTATTATTATTATTATTATTATTTTATAGTTCTGTATTAGAGGTCTTGGGCATCAAATTACTTTTGGCCAAATGTTCCATTCTTCTTAGAGGAACAAGTTTGACCTAGTGTCAAGTTTCCTATATTGGACTCCTCCCAACCCTGCAGAAAACAAAACACCTTGAATAGATTCAACTCATATTCTAAATATTTTTTTTCCTTCCCTGCTTCTAGTGCTTTAACCAGCACTGATATTTAAGGATGTATACAGAGCATTTGATCCATCATCCTGGATTATGTATAATTTCTCAATGACCAGGAGGCCTACTTTACAAAGAAGAAAGAACAGCAGTGACGTATGACAGTAGATCCACTAGTGCAATCAAATGTCACATATTCCACACCTCCTGGAAATTGTCAGCCCAATGGAGTGATCAAGCAGCTAACTGAGGGCACAGCTAGGGTGCCAGCTTGAAGATGATATCCAGTGGGATATTACCCTCTCAAATCTGAAGCACTCATTCCCTAGCTACTGCTGGAGTGTTAAGAACTGAAAGCTTTCAGCTGAGTTTGCACTTCTCCACCTCTTCCTTCTTTCTGCATGATTTCCATGATTGTCAGTAGGTGATGAGAGCTGTCTCAAGGTCATGCCCATTTCCTTCTAAAAACTGGTGATGAAAACTGCTAAAACCAGGTATCTTGTCCTCAAAGTGGGACAACTTGACCATTCCATTTCCAAAGTTTCTTTTGGGATTCGCTAAAGTCTTTGCCACAGTAGCCATGCAACTCTTCCCAATCCTGCATTCTTCATTCTTCCGCTGGTGCTGATACTGGAAGCATTTCTCAATAAATGTCCTGCATACAATCTTCACACCATAGTCTGCTCCCTGGGGGAGCTGATCTTCATTGCTCTAGTACAGTGGAGGTTGGGGAATGTAGTCTTTAAGATTGGTGGGAATGTGCCTGGCTAAAAATCAGTGTTCTACATAAGGAAGAACAGGAAAATACTTATTGTAAATCATTCAGTGTTGTACCAGTCTAGTGTATGTTTAAAACAGAGGATTTTTGTGAACAAGGAGAGGTTGTTTTTTTCACCATGGTACTAAAATTGAAAACTGGAATACATTTTATGAATACTTTTGAATAATAAATTAATAGAAACTGTACTTTGTATATCTGCATCTATGTATGTACCTGTGAAAGTTTTACTTTTTTTTTTGCCCCAAGAAACTCTCATAATTTAAAACATTAATCAAGAGCTTAGGATATGTCAAGCACCAGTCAAAGTTAATTAAATGTGCTAATTAATTTATTATGTGACAAAAAACAGCAGATATGACAAAAAAACAACATTGAGATGACTGTGAAGATAATCGTGGTGAATATGTTTTGCTATTTCAGCCACAGAGATTACAAAAATCAGGAAGAGAAATGATATACTCAGTATAATAAAAAGAGTCATCTTTTTAAAAGTAAAACGTGATAATTCATGTATAACATTTTTCACCTAAAGTTATTCATGGAAGAATATGTGACAAGGCTCCAAATATTCAGAGAAACATCAGTTAATTGTCAGGTGCTAGCTGTCTGTGATTCAACGAAGATTTTTCTAGCTAAGTGTGATGCTGTTCAAATAGAATTTGCAGCAAGGAAAGCAGTAATTGTATAAAAGATAAAAACAAGTGGATTTTCAAACACATGCTGTCAATTTCCATACTTTTTGAAACCAATATTCATCAACATTAATAAGCAGCACTTTTTTTCCAACTGGAATTATGTAAAATGTTGTATTGCACTATTCTAATAGTTTGTAAGCCAAGATTATCAAACAGAAATAAAAGAATATGAGATTTACAAAGCTGAATGTTTTTACAAGTTACTGAATAGCTACTTCTCCTTCTGTATGAGAATACTTCCACTTGTATACAGATGGCATCATGGCCAAGACCTGGAGATGAGTCATAATAGGCTCATCCTCGTTCCCTTCTCTGAAGAACAGACTCAGTTGCAGTACATGGCAGTCATGAGACAGGGTTCCCACCAGTGATCACATGTGGGGAGGTCTACTAGAATTCTGCTATGAACAATTTTTGCTTTCTAGCAAAAGGTACAGGATTATAATGATGCTTACTTGAGAAACCTCTTCCTTTCTTCCTTTGTATATTCATGCATTTGATAACTACTATAAAAATGTAATATTTGGCCCGGCTGGTGTAGCTCAGTGGATTGAGCGCGGGCTGGAATCCAGAGGGTCCTGGTTCGATTCCCAGTCGGGGCACATGCCTGGGTTATGGGCCAGGTCCCCAATGAGGGCCATGTGAGAGGCAACCATACATTGTTCTTCTCCCTCCCTTCTCCTCTCTCTGAAAATAAATAAATAAAATCTTTAAAAAAATGTAATATTTGGAGCTGGAATAATTACTTTGTGCCCCATGGCAGAGAAAAATCACTGACACATCAGACTTTTGTTCTAATATTTTTTAGCTGAATAGAACTACATGTGAAACTAAATCTTTTAGATTTCTTATTAAGTAACCAATAAACATCATAATGGGTTAAGTTAGAGTTACTCAGATTATTATTGCTTGCCCCAAGGAACTCCCATAATTTGAAACATTGATCAAGAGTTTAGGATGTGTCAAGCACTAGTCTAAGTTAATTAAATATATTAATTAATTTTTCAATACAATCCTTTGGAATATATACTATTACTGTCTCCACATTGTACATGAACACAATCAGTCTTAGGAACTTACCCAAGATCCTACAACTAATAAGTGAGTAAGACAAAATTAAAATCAAGCTAAAAAAATACTTTTCAGAGACAAAAAACAAACAGTAAAAGTAAAAAAAAAAAAAAAAATAGGAAGATCACCTGAGTAGACACTTCTCCCAAGAAGACATACAAATGGCCAGAAAATATATAAAAATATGCTCAATTTCACTAGTTCTAAGGGAAATGTAAATCAAAGCCACAACAAGATATCACCTTATACCTGTTAGAATAGCCGTTATCAATCAATAAGACAAATAACTAACGTTGGAGAGAATATGGAGAAAACAGGAATCCTCATATACTGTAGGTAGGAATGTAACTTGGTGCAGCTGCTATGGACAACAGTATGGAGATTCCTGGAAAATAAGAACATAGCTACCATATGATTTCTTTTCTGGATATCCAGTTGAAATATTCGAAAATGCTTAACTGTAAAAATATTTGTACTCCTATGTTCACTCCAGCATTATTCATAGTAGCCATGACACGAAAGCAGCCTCAGCATCTTTTGACAGAGGACTGCGTAAAGATGTGATACATACATACAGTGCAATGTTATTCAGCCATAAGAAAAGATGAAACACTGCCACTTGTGACAACATGGACAAATCTTAAGTATATCATGTTAGTAAAATAAGTCAGACAGTAAAAGAAAAGGACCATAAGATTTCACTCATATGTGAGGCATAAAAGTGAAAGCAACAAATTATCACCCCCCCAAAAAAAAGAATAACTTCATAGACATGGACAATAGTATGGTGGTTATTAGAGGGATTGGGGGTGGGGGCCCATTGAGAAGCTACAAGGGAATAAAATATATTGTGACAGAAACAGATTAGACTTTGGGTGGTGAGAAGACAATGCAATGTACAGATATATTTTAGATTTGTACATTTGATATTTATATAATATCATCAAACAATGCCACCCAATAAATTTAATTTTAAAAAAGAAGGGGATAAGCATGGGGCCTCAAAATGAGGCCTCTATGTCCTCAAAGCTGAGGCCCTGGCTGCAGGCCGGCATCCCCAGCATGGGGGGTGGGATTCGTTGGTGTTCAGTGTACTGTGTATAAACAGTTCCAGTGTCATTGTATGATGTGGGGTGGAGAGTGAGCAGTTAGCAGCCCAGACGGTTCCTTGGAAGTTCTTTCCTGAAGAAACCCCAGTAGAGACCCCAAGGAATGACCTCACTTCTTGACCACAGAGTCCAACAGAACTGGGAACCTGGGAACCAGCAGCCACATTCTAGAGAAGGCCCTGCCCAGTTCAGTTAGCTGGAGATGCTGGAGAGAATAATATATTCTCTTGTAGTTTCCCTGGTTATGAGTTTGTGGCCTCAAGAATCCCACAGGAGTAGACTGTCTAACATTGCAGGTGTTGGGTCATGTCTCAACCCAGATACCTGCGGCACTTTTCTTAAAGAAACCTAAAGGTAACACAGGGAGGCTCAGGGTGGTCCAGTTCAGGACAGGCCGCCACTCTGACCACACCGGGAATGGGTTGAGGCGTGGTTAGAAAACTGGTGGGTTGTTCACACTCACACCCCAGGTAAAGCCCGACTGGGTAGATGCAGTGTATGGAGCAGTGCCCTTCTGTCTGAGGTTTACCCTGTGCCTTGGAGATGAATCCAATTTCACTTGGGTGGGAGGCTGTGCAGACAAAGATCCACACCTGATCTGGCAGCAGGAGACCAATGAGAAGCAGCTTGACAGGGACACCCGCGCCGTCCCTGTAAGTCAGAAGCAAAATAACGCTCCAAACCATCAACAAGGGCCAGCACAGGTTTGGGGCGAGTGTGGGCACTGAGGGGCCTCTAGAACTTGGGCCCAGAAATGGCCAGGAAAGGCTTTCTGTCGAGATGGTGGTTCATCTGGACCTATACTGGCTACTTTGGAAAGCCCTGAGCTGTTAAGGATGTACCACTGCTGAAGAGTAAACAATCACGTGAGCCTGTACCACTCTGCAGGAGACCCTAAGCTGGTACTGGATGCACCAGCCCTGAAGATTGAACCATCACCTGCTTCTGCACTAGATCCTGCAGAAGACCATGATCTGGGTCTGGATTCATCACACGGAAGGAAGAGCCGTCGTCTGCACCTGCACCAGCACCTGCAGAAGACCCTGAGCTGGTACTGGACGCACCACCCCTTCAGGGTGAATTTGCTGGGGATCCATACTCTATTCTACTTATTGAATTTTTCTTCAAATACTCCCCCACCACAACTTTCTTTTCTCTTTTTGAGATTTCTGTTTTCTTTTATTATTTTTTGTTTTACATTTGATGGTTTTAAATAAATATAATACAATTAACATTTTATTTTTTTCATAAGAAATGCTCCATATCATGTGCATTCTGGGAAATGCTAATTAGTACAATAGGAGATACCCCTACACACCCACTAGTATGGCCAAAATCCACAACATTGACAAACCCAAATGCTGACAAGGATGTACAGGAACTGAACTCTCATTCACTATCGGTGGAAACGCATAATGGTGCAGCCAAGTTGTGACACAATCTGGCAGTAGCTCACAAAACTAATCATACTCCTAAAATACAAGCCAGCAATCATGCTGTTTGGTGTTTACACAAAGGAATCAAAAAGTTATGTCCACTAAAAGCCTAAAAACAGATGTTTATAGCAGTTTTATTCATAATCACTAAAATTTGAAAACAACAAAGATATGTCCATTGGGATAATGGATAAACAAACTGTGGTACATTCAGACGATGGAATACTATTCAACATTAAAAAGAAACGTTCTTAAGCTACAAACATGCATGGAGGAAAACAAATGCATATTACAAAGTGAGAGAAGCCAATCTTCAAAGGCTACATGCTATATGATTTCAGCTGTATGACCTTCTGGAAAAGGCAAAACTATGGAGACAGGAAAAAAATCAGTGGCTACCAAAAAGTCCAAAGGCTGTTGGGGCGTAAATGGTTAGAGCACAGAGGATTTTAAAGCAGTAAAAATACTCTGCAAAATACAGTGGTGGATACAGGTCATAATGCATTTTTCCAAACCTATAAAATACACAAACCCGCGAGTGAAATACAATGTAAACTCTGGACATCGGGTGATTATTATGTGTCAATAAAGGGGAATCGCCTATAACAAAGGTACCACTCTATGAGGGATGTTGATTGGAAGGCGGTGCATGTGTGGGGATAGGTCTGACATGAAAAATCTTTGTATGTTCTTCTCAATTGTGCTGTAAACCTAAAGCTGCTTTAAAAAAAATGTCAATGAGAAAACAGGAAAGGAATAATAAACAGGCATTGTAGCATGTGCACAGTGACCAGGGCATCTTTTCACATATGGAGAAAGTAAGTGTCAAAGACAGTAAATAATTTACCCAAGTGCACACACAATCAATTTGACATTCAGACTCTGTTGTGTGAACAACCAAACTTGTGAAAATCTTAAAATAAGGACTACTGTCATTTTCTGTTGATTAAGCATTTGCTCTGTCACAGGACGATTTTGTATTTAATGGAAATCTGAATCACAAAACCTATTTTTGGTATTATCTAACATTAGAAAATTGAAGTAGTGTTTGGTACTAATACATGATTTCGACAAAAAAGCTTTTTAAAAACAGTGAAATGTTAAATTGATCTTGAGACAAAATTTTTATTTCTCCTCTCCAGTGCACAGACTTTTCAAATGACAAAGGAAAGTTTTATGGTGAATTAATACTACTTCAAACACAATTCCACTAAACATAAATTAGAATAGGATTAAGATGAGAGTTTTAAAACACTCCAGGAAGAGAGAGGGACAGGTAAGCATGTGATTCTGTGATGAGGCACTTCCGGGGATTTATGCAGGGACATCAACAGCCAAACACACCTTAACTGGCCCAAGTCTTTGCAACACTGAGGGTTCACTGATGACATCGTCACCTCTCACTAAGTGCCCCTGTCCAGACTGCTCTTTGATCCCCTGGGCCTCTGGGACCTCTGGGGTTTATACCTCCACCCTTCGATCAGTTTTCCAGTGAAGCACTTTCCTGTTTTCAGTCCTGCTTCTCACATAGAAAACACTGCCAAGGCCAGCTGTGACCTTTGCATGATGTGCAGAGATGGCTCCCTGCAGCTCTCCCCGAGACCCTTTGCTTGGCCTGAAGTCTCCCAGGGTGCTGAGTCATGGAAATGCTCTTCACCTCACAGTGGGGCTTCTACAGATTTTCTGTGTCACTTTTTAAAAAAAACTCTGCAACTGCTTTTCATCTGTAGGTCTTTTTCCCTCCCTGCTCTGAGCACGCAGCCTGTGTGTGGTGAGAACAAGCGGAGGCTGGGTCCTTGGCCAGATTGCCTTGAGCTGCTTCTCACACTTCTCACTGTGGCCTCCTGCACAGGAGGGGCCTGGCTAGCCTTGTTGGGTCATATAATTGTGGAGGAGTTTGTTTTTACTGTTTCTGGTTTAGAGCAATAAAAATTAACATCTGTATGAACCACAAAGTAGTCACCTCCAAAAGTCTAGTTAACGCTTCATTAACTACTGGGAACACTTCAAACATTTCTACTTCATCCTTGTGCAGGGTCGTGTTCATCCCTGTGTCTGTCCAGTTTCAGTGTGTGCTTTGAATCCAGCCCTGTTAGGTACCAGTGACTGCCACTACCCGGTTTGTGCTCTTCTAGCAGGGGCTACCGGAACTCACAACTTTTGATTTCAACAGCTCCCTGTGTTCATAGTGGATTCTGAGATGATTTAGTGTATTAGATAGCAACTCAGCTGCACAAAGATCTAAATAAATGTATTAAAAAAAAAAAGTATAGAGTAAAAGCCCAGGGCTGCAAAGTTAGCAAAAGGAAGAAAATAACAAAGACCAGAGAAGAAAAAACCCTGATATAGAGCCTGGGAAAAAATAGCAAAGTTCAATGAAACTAAGAGCTGATTTTTTAAAAGATAAACAGAATTGGAAAAACTTTAAATAGACTTAAAAAAGAGAGAGAAGATCCAATAAATAAAATCAGAAAAACAAGAGATATTACAACTGATATAGCTGAAAACAAAAAAACATACAACCTACCAAGACTAAATCTTGAAGGAAGAGATAATCTGCACAAACCAATTATAAGAAAGGAGATTGAATCAGATATCTAACAGTCAACCATAATAAAAAAATATTTTAAAAAATAATCTCCCAACAACATCAACAAAAGCCCAGGACCTAACGGTTTCCTTGATGAATTCTCCAAAACATTTAAAGAAGAATTAATGCCAATTCTTCTAAAACTACTCCCAAAACTTGAAGAGCAGGGAACACCCCCGAATGCTTCTTATGAGCCAGAACAACCCTGATACCAAGGCCTGATAAAGACACTACAAGAAAGGAGGGTAAAACGGTGGTGGCTGCCGGGGCTTGGAGAGTGGGGAAATGAGGAGATGTTGGTCAGAAGGTACCAACTTCCAATTATAAAATGAATGAGCTTTGGGGGTCTAATGTAAAGCCTGATGATGATAGTTAACACTGTGGAATTATATTCTTTTTTTAGATATTTCTTTTTTTTAAGATGTGTATTTATTTATTTTTAGAGAGAGAGGAAGAGAAGGAGAAAGAGAGGGAGAGAAGCATCAATCTGTGGCTGCCTCTCAAGCACCCCCTACTGGGGACCTGTTCCAAAACCCAGGCATGTGCCCTGACTGGGAATCCAAAGGGCAACCTTTTGGTTTGCAGGCCCATGATCAATCCACTGAGCTATATCAGCCAGGGCTGAATTATATTCTTGAAAGTTGCTAAGAGAGTAGACCTTTTACTTAAAAAAAAAAAAAAAAATTTATTTACTTATTTTGTTTTAGTGAGAAGGGAAGGAAGGGAGAAATAAAGGGAGAAAAACATTGATGTGAGAGAGAAACATCAAATAGTTGCCCCTCATCTGCGCCTGGATCCAAGACAGAATACAAAACCCAGGCATTTGCTCAGATCAAGGACAGAACTCTAAACTCAGGCATGTGTCCCAATCAGAAATCGAACCAGAAGCCTTCTGCTTTGTGGAACAATGCTCAACCAACTGAGCCACACCATTCAGGGCAAGAGTGATCTTAAATATTATCACCACAATAAAAAAAATGGGAATTATGTGAAGTATTAACTAACACTACTATGGTAATCATTTGCAATATTTAAGTGTATCAACTCAATAGGTAGTAAACATTAAACGTATACAATGTGATATCTCAAACAAAGCTAAAAAAAACAATTTGACATTAAAAAAAAAAAAAAACTAAGGCTGGTGTGACAGCTCCCTAATAAGTAGTGGGTACTATAGACAATAACAATATAAATAATAATAAATAATTATTTAGCACATGCTATGTGTCAGTGACTATTCTAAACACTTAAAAATTTCATCTTAATCAATCCTCCTATTATCTCTCTGATGAAAGTAGGTATTATTATTTATATTTTACAAATGAAGAAGCTGAGGTATAGAAAGGTTTAAGAAGTTAACGGCAAAGGAGGTAATGGAGTCAAGTTTCAAACCAAATTAATTTCTTAACCTGCCTATACTTCTCCTGTACTGAATTGTTCCCTTCAAATTAAGGTACCTGTAAAAGTCCCCTCCTACTGTCACAGTCAAGACCATTTTTTTTTAATGTTCAGTCCCCCAATTTTGCCAATAGCAGGCCCTTCAAGCTGACTTGAATATTCTTTTCACTCATCCCCATCATTAGTCTTTGGGTATTTCTTACTTTCTCACCCAATAACATGTCTTAGCTCATCTTGTATTTTACAGCCCCAGGCTGCTTCCAGATTCTTCAGGAAGCAAATCAGTATTTCTTAGAATTTTAAGAAAAAAACATAATGAAATGTCCTTAAAACAACCAATACCAACTAATATCTTTAATATGGTATAGTAATTTGCCGGTTCATCAGTTAGGGCCATGGTTGGATTTTTATTATCAAGAATAAATGTTTAACTTAATAGAATTTGTCTTCATTAAAGACATGACTCCCTAAGAAGTCACAGTCATGATGAGTGAGTATAGCCAGAACTTTAGAATTGCATCCTCAGAATGGAGATCCAGGCTTAGTTCATAACTTCCTGGACAATCAAGGCACAGCCTTACTCAATCTGAAAGAGTCCTCCCCAGTAGACACATAAATTAAATTTAATGTATTAAGTTGGTATTTTTTCTATGCTGTCATTACTGTTCAATCAGCATTCCCAAATCCTAGAAGACTTTGCTCTAATCCTATTCTATGTCCTACGTGTGGGCACATGTCCTATAAAAACAAAGCAGGTCACATGAACCAGAAATGTACCCTTTTGCCCCAAAGGTAATAAAGTTTTCATAAATCCCAAGAAATTTCCCAGAAGACAAAATCTACCATGCTCATCTAAGTAATATTATACTTGACATCTTAGAACCAAGTTCTAATTTTTCATTTACTTTGAAAGTTACAAATACGTGAATAAGCCAGACTCTAGAGAATACTCAGGAAGTAAATGAACTTTGGTATCAGATCAAATGTTAGTTTGAATACCAACACTAAACCTTAGAAACTCGATAACCCTAAGTGAGTTATTACATTTCTCTATGCCTCGGGCTTCTAAGGGAGTTAATGTGGGAGTCAAACACAATCATTCATGAAGAAAATAGGACCAAGCCTGGGGAGTAAGTGCTCAATAATGGTTAACGATTGCTATTGTTGTTTTCCTTTCTTATCTCTAACGACTGCAATTACCAATGCCACATGTATTAGTCAGAAAGGCTGGTGATTCTTCAGTGACTAATTAATCCAAATTCTCACTGGCTCAAGCATATAAAAATTATTCCTCACACAAGGGAAGACCCCTGTACATCCTGGCCACCCCCCAGGGCAGCTGTCCCCATGTAGTGACTCAAGCAACTCAAGCTCCTTGAGGTTTTCTGGGAATTTTAGTTTACTTGCTCATTTTATTAGGCCATGATTGGTTCTCATATCCCCCACGTGCCATTATCACCCACAGTTTAATTTTCTACATCGGTAGTTGCCCACAGAGCAATTTCAGCTCCCTGGTTTGCTTATCTGTTTGTTTTTCAATTTCGGTGGAACAAATGTGTGTGTGTGTTGTGGAGGGGGAGAGGGGGATGCAGGCAGAGGGAAGCTTTAGGGAATGTCTGGTACTCCCATCTGAGTTTGGCTGAGTTTGGCAAATGATTTAGAAATATGTTTGCTGTGGTTTATTCAGCCCGTAGGTGTTTTGTAGCAGAAGAACTAGTCTGCCGCACAGCCCAGAAGCAGGAGTTAAACTTGGCAGGCTTGATTCTTATTTTGTTTTAACTGCACATATAGGTTAAAAAAAAAAAAAGGAAAATATTTCTTACAGAATATAAGTCGTTCATTCTTATTTAAGTATGACTCAAGCCCTGGCTGGTGTGGCTCAGTGGACTGAGCGCGGGCTGGGAACCAGAGGGTCCCGGTTCGATTCCCAGTCAGGGCACATGCCTGGGTCGTTGGCCAGGTCCCCAGTAAGGGCTACGTGAGAGGCAACCACACATTGATGTTTCTCTCCCTCTCTTTCTCGCTCCCTTCCCCTGTCTCTAAAAATAAATAAATAAAATATTTTTAAGTATGACTCAAGAAAAATAAATAAAAATATACATCTATGTGTGTATATGTGAGTTAATGTTTAGTTATATGATAGCTATGTGACCAATAATATATAGTCAGTTCCTAACATTTACTCTTAATAACATTTTGGTTTACTATTATTCTTACTTTTATTTTGTTATTTTTTCCTAAATATATATTTTTAAATTTAAATGTGTCACACATTTTGAAAAAAAGCAATGTCCAATGTTCATTAGCTTGAAAAATTAATTAATTAGGTAGTTTTTCTGCCTTTTAATATAATTTGGGGATTTCTCTTATATTGCTTATGAGTCTCACTATTTGACTTTTAAGTAGGTTTAGAATTTCTTATTCCTCTAATAAATCCAAAGAGGAACTGAAGTAGAAAAATGTAATAATACAATGTAGATGCATCAACTTTGAGGGTTTTTTGTTTGTCTTTTACACAAGGAAAAATAATTTATTTTTGAGTTCACTGAAATATAAACTTTTATTTTTACGTATGTCTTGGTTACCTTTAAAACAGTCAGTATGGTACAAATATTTTATTGCTTCACTGGAAATAATTTTTTAAGCATGTAAAAAATGACAAGCTTAAAAAATTCCATTAAAGTACTTGAAACTCAACATAACTCAGTTTCCCAAAATCTTAGTTAAAATTTTACAATTGAATATAGTTATAGATTAAATGTTCTGCTAATGGATTCTTTTATATGGGCTTGAACCAATGACTTAAGAGATGGGGTGCATATCAAAGAATCATAATAAACAAATGAAAAAGTAAGCAGGCACATAAAAATGTTACCCATATCAGGGGTTTTTGCCATTTGGGGTGCTGTTTTTAGAACAAGACACAGTTGTCTCAGGGTGTTTTATTTACTCCAAAAAGTAAGGAAGACAGGAAATTCATAGCCAAAGTTCGATCTCACCAAAGGAAGGCTTAGTCTTTGCTTATATACACTGTTTGGTCAATTACATGTTGATGTCTTTTTTGCAGTTGGCTCATAGATCAGGTTTTTTTTTTTTTTTTTTTTTTTTTTTTTTTTTTTTTTTTTTTTTTTTTTTTTTTTTTTTTTTTTTTTTTTTTTTTTTTTTTTTGTCAAGCTTATTCTGTTTACAGCTGGTCTGCAAAATACTGTGGTACCTTTTAACACTTAGCAAAAAGAGCATTTAGGAAGAATGGCCCAGACCTAGAGACCCTAGTCCAATCTAACAAAATCACTGATCAAATTTAAATCATGTTAAGATGGCATTAGGTTTCTCAAGAGTTGACAAGCTTGATAGAAAACATTGTCATCCTATTTATGATTTTATAATAATCAAGAAAGATGGGAAACTAATACATTTTAATAAGATATTTGCCTATTTTAAACAGCAAAGATAAATGTAAAGAAAATGAAATTTTAATTCAGTTTCATAAAAGGAGTTTTTCATCCAAGTGTTCCATCTAATGTACCAGTGTACAATTAAATCCCTAAATTTAGTGTGAAAGCTGTCCATCAGCACAGAATCAAAGGTGGCACAATGTGCTCTCGGTTCCGGTGCCCAGGGCTGTGCTACTTGAAACCCTCCTTAGCCACTGTTTCCGAACAGTGGTGGGTGAGGGCACAGAAATACTGGGATGCTGGAGTGCACGTGCTGGGCCAGCTGGCTTCCAATACGCATGATTGTGGTGCATAGGGAAATCCCGTAGAGGGGTGACAGCCTTCTGTAACAGAGAGCTCCTTTTAGTGGAAAGCATGGAATTTAGACTTGAACTGCGGTCAGAGCATGACATGGGTCACTGAACCTGACGGAGCTCTAAAAGCAGGCAGTTCATGAAGCACATGCTGTGTTCAAATGCAAGACAAGGGCTCCGAACAAAAGCGAGGCTCGTAAATCAATGAACAGTCCTCATGTGTGCTGAGTGTGAAAGGCTCTCTTGACGAGGCATTGATCTTTTCATCAAACCCAAACTGATGGTAATAATCACTGACCCTATTCGTCTGTTAAAATGTGCATCTTCAAAAGAGCAAGTTTTTATAGAGATCTTTTTACTAAATAACAAGAAAACATTCTAAGTGTCTCTAATTATTTTCAAATACATCTGAAAAAAAAATTCCATGTACCCAATGCAACATTTTGGAGAATCTTATTGAGATAAAAATATAAATAAAATAGAAAAATTGAAATTTTGATCAATATCCCAATTGTCCTGTTATGGAAGATACCATAAGATGGCATTTAAGTCCAAATTTAACTGAAAGACCATTTAGCTTTTTAGAGAAAGCATCCCAAAATGGGAGGCTACAAGTGACTTCTAAGTAAAACTGATGCGTCACATTTCTTGCTAGTGAAAACTTGAATGCTCCTAAAATCAGAGCCACTGATTTCCATAAGGCACTGTCCTGACTCACATAATTATATGTGTTTACAACAGCACGTGATCCTTTAAAGTACATATATTAAAACAAATATTTAATTAAAATATGATTAGTTTAGCAGATAAGGAGATTTTGACCAACCAGCGTATTTTCCTTTGTCATCACGCCAAAGAGCTGCCAGGCTAAACTTTTGTTGGAGTTACTTTTTTCCTGCTTTTCTTAGCATATCTTATAACATTGCCGCCTCATTTCAGAACAGATAACTTCAAAAACAACAACAACAAAAAAAAATGAAATCCTGAAATTTCCCTCTCACATTTACCATTATTTTGGAGACAATGTATTTTCACTTAAAGCACTTTTTCTCAAAGTGACACTTTATGGGAATCGCCCCCAGTAAGAATGTAACAATCTAATGAAGTACTCAGCAAAGGCCTGCGTAGATGGGCGAACGGGTAAAGCAGGGGTCCCCAACCTCCGTGTTTGGAACCAGGCTGCCAGCAATGCTCTCATAAGCTCTGCCTCCCCTAGCGCAGCCAACCCCGTGCCCGCCCCGCCCCCACCTCGCCCCCGCTCCTCTATCCACCGCAGGTGAGCCAAGGAAGCTCACCTGAGCTCCCCACCCCCAGCTCCTGCCCCTGGTCCTTGTCCCTGGTGCCAGAAAAGTTGGGGGCTGCTGCCTTAAAGTTCTCTTATCTATGTCTGTGCTCATGCGTCACTGTTTGTCTTTCCTCTCCCTTCAGGCTGCGAGGTTCACTTTTGACAAGGACTCTCAGATGCATTTCCTTTTGAGGAAAACTGACCTGGTGCCCTGGAGCACTGACTTCTTAGGAAATTTATTTGCAGATGCTTATGCTTGACATTTTGATATCGCTAAATGTTGGCTGACAACATACAATAATATTAAAACGGGAATGAATTTGTAAGCCGATGTTGCTTAGTAAACAAACTTATTCTGAATATTAAATATGTTAGGCTTCCTGGTGATTATACTAATTTTAACATTAATCGTTGACATTTTATAGAAATAGTCTTACATGATCAAAGAAAGAAATTACCTGCAGTTATTTGGGAGGATAGAATATAAGTTTAATTCACATTTTCTAAGCAATTCAACGTTCTGACTTTGAATTTTAAATTTAAAAGAAGAAAAAAGTCAGCATAGAAACAACACCCTCTCTTAGAAGACTATAAGAGAGTGTTGTGATTTAGAGAAGACAAGGAAAAGAAGTTTTAGGACTTCTCTTCTATGTTCTCCTTACTCTACTGAAAACCCCCCAAATGAAAACACAGACAAAGCAAAGCACCGCTTGTTACAGAAATGAAATTTCAAGACAACTCACTTAGCCATTTCTTGCGATTTGATTACTCACTTAAGCCTCTTTTTTTAGACATTATGCAGCCACTAGGGAGTATAGAACTGTATTTCTTTCAAATTTAGATTTTCATATTCGTTGAAATGTTTAGGATGTAACTAAATATATTACTGCCCTGGTCAGGTAGCTCAGGTGGTTAGGGCATCGTCCTGTACACGAGAAGGCTGGGAATTTGATTCCTGGTCAGGGCACAGGCCTAGGTTGCAGGTCCAATCCTCATGGAGGGCACATGCAGGAGGCAACTGATGGATGTTTCCCTATCACATCGATATTTCCCTCTCCCCCTTCTTCTCACTCTAAAATCAACAAAATTATCCTTGGGTGAGGGTTAAAAGAAAAAATAAAATTTAGTTAAAAAGGAAGGTATAACTGGATAGATAATAAAAGCAGTTAAAGTGATAACTAAAACAATATCAACAAAACCTAACCTCTACATGTCTCCTACCACATTCCATCAGTATATAGTGATTCTTAAAAGTAATGGAGAATTCCAAGAAAAAAGTGGAAAGAAGTTAGAAATTCAGTAAAGAAAAGGGAAATATTTTTGAAGAAATGTGAATCTGATAGAATCACAGACATTTTGGTTTGCTTTTGTTTACTATTACCTTTTGGACATATATAATTGAAGAAAACCTTTATAGTTTGTATTATACCTATCTAAATAGAGGCATTGACCATAGATTTTTCTAAAATATAAGTTGCCTTCGGTCTTTTTCTCTTTTGTTCCTTTTTCTGAGATGCTACACAATTTGATTGATTCCTATTAAAGGAACTCTTCCATGTTCTATCTCTGTATCTTCATTTCTCAGTAAGGTAATAGAAGGAAAACAGTCTGATACTTGAGGGACAGTGACTGTGAAATTGTAAAGAATACACAGTTTGATTTTAAAAATATGAACATTTGAAAGTAATTGTTAAATTTAAACGATGAGCCAAGTGCTATGCTCAGCGTGGTAAGGACTGTAAGGTGATGCTGTGAGTGGTCTTTCCTGAGTGCCTGCCCTGGACCAGGCATGGCTCCTGGGCACACAACAGAAGACTATCGGGTCAAGGTCTCTGTTCTCATAGCGAGTACATTCCAGTTGGAGGAGACATACTGACAATAAAGAAATAAATGCATAACCTCAGCCTAATGATGAGTGATATATATATATATATATATATATATATATATATATATATATATATAAATTAAAACGGTGATGTAATAGAGAGTGACTGAGTTGTTTCTCATAGTCACCTGAAGAGGTGACATTTAAGTCAGCATCTGAATGACAAGAGGGAGCCAGCCCTGTGAGGACATGTGCATAAGTGTGAGTCAAACTCACTTAGCAGATTAGCACATTCAGCATTTGAAATCCATGAAGCTCTCTGGTGGTACTAGTAATTTAAGCATTTCTACTGATACTTTATTTAAGAAAATGGTCATGTGACCAAATATGGATAAAATAGCCTGCACAAAGTCCTTACATAGACCTCAGCTCTGTAACTTTGAAAAGAATCTAAAGAAAGATCAACACAGCCCTGGCTGGTGTAGCTCAGTGGATTGAGCGCGGGCTGGAAACCAGAGGGTCCCGGTTCAATTCCCTGTCAGGGCACATGCCTGGGTTGAGAGCCAGGTCCCCAGTGAGGGCCATGTGAGAGGCAATCATACATTGCTGTTTCTCTCCCTCTCTGTCTCCCTCCCTTCCCCCCTCTCTAAAATAAATAGATAAAATCTTAAAAAAAAAAAAAAGAAAGATCAACACATAAAATTATGCTGGGCAAGGGGGTAAACACTTGAGTTTCAGAATAGAGGTAGATAGGGGACTGCTCATTTAGAGCTTTGTAAACCAGGAGTTAGTTAAGATTTTGTTCTAATTTTCAAAGAAGTCACTGGAGTTTTTATAGAAGAGGAGTGACGTGATCTGATTTACATTTTAGAATATCACCTTGTCTGTTTTATGGAAATTCTATTGCAGAGACATCAAAGGTATGAGCAAGGAGATGAGTTAGGAGGATATTCCTAAGTGGAGAGTTTGTACCATTTACTAGAATTGGATACAATAGGGTGGAACACATTGAGGAGGAATATTCCAGAGTTTCACACTGCCCAACACATATTTAAGATGCCAGTCAGACAACTATGTGAAAATGGCAAGAAGGCAGTCTGGTAGGTGACTGTGAGATTACAAGGAGCATTTCAAACAGTGACGGTGTTTAAAGTCATGGAACTGGATAGATGACATAGCCTATGAACATTGCGTAGAGTGATGGGAAATAAATGCGGGCCCAGGACAAAGCTCTGATTTACTTCAACCTTTAGAATCCGGGAGGAGGCACCAGCCAAAGACAGTCAGAAGGCAGCTGTAGTGAGGTAAGAAGTGTGTGTTGTCATGGAAGCAAAGGAATGGGTGCTTTCAAGCAGTAAAAAGTAACTGAGGTGTCAAATTTTTCAATTATTTTTCTAGGTGAACAAACAAAGAGGAAGGGACAATAATTTCTGGTAAATGTGAGATTAAACAGGTTTTTTTTTTGTTTTTTTTTTTTTTAAACTAAGGCAAGAGGTGTTTAACACATGTGTATACTGATGGGAAGAAAACAGTGGATAAGGGACAGTATGAGAGTGTGTTGAGTGCCAAATCCAAAGCACTGGTGTGCATTTTCCCCAGTTTTATGAAGAATAAAATTTAGTTTTTCAGCATTTGTTTGATGCACACTTAGCGCCAGGCTTGGGGCCAAGTGCTGTGAATGCTAAGGGCAGATACAGTCCTATGCTTGTCCTTCACCACGTACTCCACTGGTAGAAATAGACTTGTCCACACACTGCCTTGTGTTACTAAGCAAAAGTTAGAATACCTTTTTTTTTAGGAATTAGAGGATTTTCAGAGGTACTTTTTTTTGGGAAAAAATGGAAGAGTACTTTAATATTACATTTAAGTCAGCATTCATTGTGAGATATTTCTCCTGGTGATGGCAATGTTCTAATTGCTCATTGGTAGATTAGCTGTTGTGTAAACACATCATTTGAAGGTTCCCTATCAAATAGATTATAATAGCCTTACATGTTGTATAGTATGCAGCCAGGAAATAAAAATGGTCTCTTTAGAACTGACACTGTTTTCCCTTAATTCTACCCAGAGAACATTTGATGATTTTTAGGTTAAACATGTTTTCACTATTTTTAAAAACTAGTACATTACTCAAAAGATCAGTTCCATTTTTTAATTTAATGCCCAAAGAATGTTATATCTTAACAAGTTTTTGACATGTTTTTCAGAAATTTCTCTTCTCTCTACTAGTATATACACACATTTATTTTCCTCTCCCTATGATAAGGCTGTGACTAATGTATCTTTGTATGTTTTTTCTTCTTTGTATCATTTTGTTTCACTGCTGAATCCCCTGTACCTAGAACAGTAGTTGGCATACAGTAATGGCTAAATAACGCTATGCTGAATAAATGGATAAAGTGAATCTCTGCAATTCTAACATCACATAGGATAATAATGCCTGGCCTAGAGGTGAGGCTCAAATACTGGGCAGGTCACAGGAACAGAGAAGGCTGCCTAAGCTTGAGACCGCAACCACCTCTTTTTATAGTGTGAGTGATGCTCCAGTTCCGCTTGGCCATGTTCATGAGTTAAGGCTTTGCAGCAAAAGAGTGTTGCTGAATCTCGGCTTGTTGTTTTATGGGTGAGTATGAGCTTCTGACCACATAACTAAAAATTTCAATCGAATCGCTCAATATATTCACTTCCAAAATAGGAATCAGTTGAAGGAAGATGATGATAATTATGTAAACCTGAAAACAACTTATAACATCTTATGGTGCTTAAAACATATCAGGAACAATATATTTAAAATCTCTAAAGAAAGTTTTATCAAAATAATTGAAAAAAGGGATACATATTGAACATCATTGATAAAAAGATTCATGTTCAGATGCCATCAAATTACTTATTTTACATTACATGAAGATCCCGGCTTTTGGGAAGTTATAATGCCTGTTTTTAAACAAGCATTCAAGTTTTAAAATTTGTATAACATAGTACATTTATGTTATGAGTTAGGTGTAAAAATCTTAGAGGTTACTTAATAAAAAATGGTGAGTGTTAATGAGTAGAGGACCTTTTTGGTTTTGAATTTGAGAAAATGGTAATGATTAAACTGTTTTTTTTACCAGCAGTCCTAAAATTTAGATCACTAAAACAAATGGTTAATTTTATTTGATAAGATTTTATCATTTTATGGCTCTATCATTGAAGTACAAATAGTAAATATAGCATGAAGTAATGCAAAATGATTGGATTCAGTCATACTGCTCAATTTTCACTTCAAAATCTGACATTTTAAAACCTATATCCCAAGTCTCCAGAGCATGATTCCTTTCAATCAAAAACTCTGAACACCTTTCACCTTCTTGTCATAGTTTTTCAACTTGAAATTTGGTCTCATACATCAGCTGCCAAAGCTTGACAATTGATATTTGAAAGGGTTAACCTAAGGGACGTGATAGCTATTTATTCCTCCTTATATAGTTTCCTCTCAAATTCTACAGGGAAGACAACCAGTAAGACACAAAACTGGACTTATTATTCTGTCCATAGCAATACTTTTACTGAAACAGGGTTTAACATTTTGTCCCAAGGTTTGTGCTTGCTTGACTTACCTAGGAAAAGGTCATATAATGTTACAGGTATTGCTAGTACAGCGTTCAGCATGTCTTACAGTACAGCCTGCAAGTAAATTTTCCTTAAAGATCAATGCTAGGTGTGTTTTGTTTCTGTTTTTTTAATCTTTTTATTTTTTTGGATGACCTGTGCTTTCTCATAATAGATAATATGAGTGATATTACTCAGCCATTTATTCTTTTACCTCAGTTGCTAAGAAACCTAGTTTAATGCTTACTAACCTTATTTGTTCTTGCTTGAGATGCTTCTAACTAAAAAATAGACAAGATTTCAATTATTGTGATAAAAAGTCTCAATTGAATCTATTTTACTTAGATTTTGAAATTTATGTTTTTAGTATAGTATAAGCATATGTAAGTAAATAATTGGTTTTGCTAAAATTTAATTGCTATAAATAACCACCTATGCATCACAACAAAAATCACACAATCAATACCGTATCAATAGTAAGACTATTATCAGGAATATATAGTTTGGATTCATGAATTGAGCAAGGTTTTAGATTCTTTGGATATGAATTATATGCTGAATCCTTCACTTATTAACTGGCCTTCTCATCTTGAGCAACTCATCTGTCCAAGTTTTGTTTCTTAATTTATAAAACATGCATAAATAATACTATCTAACAAAGATTGTTTTATATATTCTAAACAAGATATGGGAGGTAAGTTGACTAGAATTTTAGTATGTGTGGCAGTTCTTTGAATACTATCTATTGTATTTCATAAACAGTAATTACTAATTTTTTT
>PVJI01023293.1:0-23817 GCA_004026765.1 Micronycteris hirsuta
GGGACTGAAGAGCTGGAAAATTTTAGTTAAGGTAAATAGTGTTAAGCCTAGTAAGTAATGCATATGTTAAAGCTTTTGTTTCAGAAAGTACAGATAAGGCCCATCCTGGCTCCTGGGAGAAACAGCCGACCTCCTGGGGCACTGCTAAAGACCACCGCCTGGGGACAAGTGGAGGCATCCGGGCCTTTGTGTTCCAGGCAGAGACAGACGACCACCCGCCCTGGGAACAGCTAACTGCCGAGGACAAGAATACTGCAGTTTCTTTCCCCTAATTCTCCCTGAATTTCAAACCCCCTCACCGGATCGTGTTTACTCCCTGTTATAAAAACATTGACCTGGAAAGAAAATGTAAGAGGGTTTGTTTTACAGTGTGAATCCACCGTCTTCTCAGATCACCAGCCATCTGAATGAAGCGCCCATAAAGACTCAATCTGTCTCTGCTTATTGGGTTTGGCAAGTGACAGGCACCATGAGCTCTGGTGTCTTAGGAACTGAGTGAGACAACAGAGATTGATTAGAAACACCTTTCCCTTTTGCCAAATGGAAAGCTAATTTTTCATATCTAATGTTATAGCAACTGCAATTGTTTTAAAATTGATGTCATTATTGTTTGTCAACCATGTGAACCTACGCTTCATCTCAGTGTTCTCCCTGGGTGTGTGGGTCAGAGCCATCTCCTTCTGAGTAAGCAGAGCTTCCTTCATCACTCATCCAGACCCAGCACAATCAAGGAATCCCACCTTGTCTCCATTCCAAGCCTCTGGGGAATGGCCCTTTCTCCTACAGGTGCCGAGCAATTTTGCAGGCTGAGGCCTTAAGCTATGCATTTCCCTCTCTTTTATACACTCTCAACATATTTTCCTATAGCAGACTTTACTTACGCCTTCTTAATCATCCCCTCTGTAGAGTCCCATACAGAATATTTAAAATGAAACATAATGTTATACTGCAATATACAAATTTGGGAAACATTCTATTCAGGCAGTGTCAAATGACCTAAAAGGCTCCCCTGTGTCACAGTTGTAGTGTTTTGGAGTTTTTGTTTTTTGGGGGGGTAATTAAAATAACACTCTTGGTCTTATGTCTCTTCAATAAATCATACTACTACGTCAGAAGATGTTTGTATTTTCCCTCATAATGCACTTGCCTTGCCATTAAAAGGCCCAGACTGCCTCAGCAACACAAATTTGTTTAGAGCATTTAGTATCTGTGCAGTATTTAATATTCCTCCTTCCTCAAAAATGAAAAACCATTTCATTCATTCTTCATTTTCCCTCCTTGTAAATTTGTTATGTGCTTGGCCTGGTGCCTGGTGCTGGTAATCTCGAGTCCTGCAGCCATGTGGGGGTAAATGTTTGATCAGGGCGTAATAGGATTACAGCTGAGGAAAGATGTCTGTCTCCATTCCTTGGAGGTCTGAGAAAAAGTGGTCTTTGAGCCATATCTCAGACATTGAGAAATGGGTAGCTGTTTGCAAGAAACGGAAATCGCCAGAGGCAGAGGAGTCAAGATGTACAAACAGGTGGAGAGGGAGGAACATAAATGAGGCTGAAAGGTATTCTGGGAACTTATGACCTTCCCTTAGCTCAAGTCGTCTACTTAAAGCAGAGGCATGAGCCCCAAAGCAGCCGATTTGGAGACAACCCCCGCCCCGCCCCCCCACAGGCACACAGAGTTTAAAATGGTTTTATAACCAGAAACACTATTTACAAAGAAAAGTGCAAGAGCCAAGCCTGGGGCAGATGTTACCACCTTTATCACAGATCATGGTGTCACGGCCTCAGGGGATGAGAATGCCTTAGAAGTTAATGAGGGAAGTTCAGGTGCCTGGAGGACAAAGCTGGCATCTAGATGTCTTTACGGGGAGGCACTTTGCACATTGGCTGACTGTGAAGACCCTTAGCTCCTGTCTTTGGGGAAACTGAGCCTGAAAGAGGTTCAGGTTTCCTTTAAAGTCAGAGTGAAGGTCAGTCTTCCGCTTCAGCTGCCTAACAACCGCCCCCCAACCCGCCACCCCATAATACTCAGCCGGTGCCTCTGAAGGACATGGCGCTGACATCCTTCCTCCATGCTCCCGGATTTACCCAAATTTCCAAGGGTATTGTAGTCATTTGTTACATGAACTCAGTTCACTGTGAGCCTAAACTGTGCTTGTCTTCACACTGCCAGCGCCCGGCACAAACCTGGGCTCACACTGGATGCTCCATCGATACTCCCTGAATAAATGAAGCTTGTGTTTCCATGAAGGAAAAAAGATACAATCCCTCCCAAAATGTTCACGCAATATTTTAGGTGGGCCAATGAGAGTTGTGCTCTTGAAAGGACACGGAAATGCACGCAAAGGACCGACATACATCCACCAGGACATGAAGGGGGCGCCAGAGTCACAGCCCCAGGAGACCATGCACGTAGCATGATCTTCCTGGTCTCGTGAGCTCTCGCGTGGGTTCCTAGGGGGCGGGACAGCTGCCGGAATCTGCTGTACCCAGAAGCACTCTGGGCTGAGCCGGTGCTGGGGAAGCTTCGCAGTGACAGAGAGCGTGTCTGTGGCAGGTGCTTTGGTGGTACCTACAGGCCCTGGGAGTGATAAGCAGTTGGAGTCCGTGGCTGCGCCGGGGAAGACATGCCCCAGAGGAGCCAGGGGCCGGTGGGGATGAGGAGTAGGTGGCTGGGCAGCCCTAGCAACGACTGAAGTGGTGGAGGAAGAGGGTGAAGGGACTGGACCCCTGACCAATCAGGGCGGCTTCAAACGGAAGATGGACTCAGGAAGTCCTCACACAAAAGAGCGCCTCCGGAAGCGTGCCAGAGGCACTTCACCTTCCATTTATGAGAAACTCTTCCTCATGGGGGAAGGCAGCGATGTGCAGATCCGCGCTCTAGGGGAGGTGTGGAACTTGCACAAGGTCTACTTGTGCCAGTCAGGCTACTTCGCGAGCATGTTCAGTGGTGCGTGGAGGGAAGCAACCATGAATACCATAGACTTGCAGATGCCTGACGAGAACATTGACCGTGAGGCCCTGCACGAGGTTTTAGGATCCCTGTACCAAAGCTCCGTGTACATTCCACCCGGACATGTCGTGTCCATCCTGGCCACAGCCAGCATGCTTCAGCTGGACGAGCTGATTCGGCAGTGCGGGGAGGTCATGAAGGAGACTGTCACTGTTCAGAACGTATGCAGCTACTACCACTCTGCTGAGAGCTACGGCCTCCCAAATGTCAGGACCATATGCTTCCAGTGGCTGCTGGACAATCTGATGACTCACCACAGTGAGGAGCTATTATTGCGACAAGTCAGCCCAGATATCATGAAAGAGCTCATTGTCTCTTCAGAGCTCTTAGTGATGGAAGTGGAGATGGATGTGTACATCATGCTGAAAAAGTGGATGTACTTGCAGCTGCAGCCAGCATGGAGTGGCCACTGCAGAGCCTTATTGCCTGATGCCAACCTGTGGTTTGCCAGGTCCAAGAGGGAGTCGGGGGGCACCCCTTTCCTGGAAACCCAGGAGGGCAGAGCCTTCATGCCAGTATTCCAGCATCTGCGACTGGCCTACATCATCTGTGACCTGCCGTCAGCACGTATCATTGACCAGGATGCGCTGATCCCAGCCGCGTGGCTGACCCCAGTGTACAAAAACCAGCACCTTGCCCTGGTCAAGGCCAAGCAAAGCAAGGGGGTTGGGCCCTGTGATATTCAAGTACCCAAATTCCCTGGGTACAGCATGCGATGCGGGCACTACCTTCCTAAAGAAGGACGGTGCAGGTGGCTGTGGGCCATTCTCAACTTTGACTGGGACCTGGTGGTGTGCTATGCCAACCGGCGCATCATCTTCAAGCGCAGCACCAAGAACAAGTCCCATGGCCTTGGGATCAGCTTACTATGGCAGAGAAAGGTTGCCTTCCGCCTGTGGGTGGTTTCCTTGGACACCACTGGAAGAGCCACCTTCAGGAAGAGCACAGAATACCAGGTGCTTTCCCTGGGAAGAGATGAAGACCTGGAAGTAGTGAACCTGGAGAACCAAGATGTGGTCTTCCCCATATATGTGGCCTGTAACTTCCTGTACGTCCCCGGAGAGGGGTGCAGCCCAGAGTGAGAATCCATGTAAAATCTCAGAGAGCTGAGCCGCTCTTCCCTGGGCACAGCGGCCGCCAGCTTGCTCGAGGTGCCAGTTCCCTCTTTGGGATCAACTGGCCTTGCCCATCTCTGGTGACCAACTCTGTCAGAGGCTTTGTTAACCTGTAGTTTGTAACGTTTGAGACTGTTTACTGGCACCTAGGAAGAAGATGCATTTTGAAGCCCCCAAACACCTCCAGAACTCATTCATATAGCTCATGTGGCAACTCCTCCTCCTAGTTTAAGATACATCAACCCCCTTCCTGACCCTGCATAATTTCTGGGAAACAAAGACCAATTGACTTTAGAGAGAATCCCTGGCCTACCTACTCTACTACTCTTAGTTTAACTCTTTGCATTTAGTTTGATTAAATAAATGTTAATGGAATACTTTAACTTCTCTTGACTTGGTGTGTTTAGAGCTGCCCTGCCCCACTCATGACTGCCACACTCATAATTGCTCCCCCTGCCCGTTTCCTGCCACTGAGTGCAGTACTTGCTTTCCATGGTCTCTTACTCTGCGAACCCATCCAACCTCCACCGAGGATCTTCCCTTTGTTGATTGTTCTTCAACCAAAGGGTGTCTTTTAATTTTTTTTTAGGAACTTCGCACTGTTCACCACGATGGCTGAAGCAGTTTACATTCCCACCAACAGGTGGCAGTGTTTGCTTTGGTCCACATCTTCTCCCACACTTGTTACCCCTAATCTTGGTGATAATAACCGCTTGATAATAACAGTGTTAGGTGATAGCTCATTGTGAGTTTTGATTTGCATTTCCCTGATGGTTAGTCATGTTGGGCACCTTTTCACGTGCCTGTTAACCATTTGCATATTTATTGGGAAACATGTCCATTTAGTTCCTGTGCCCATTTTTAAGCTGGACCACTTCTATTCATTGTTGTTGTTACTGGGTTGTATGAGTTCTTTATACGTTTTGGAAGTTAATCCATTTTTCATACATGGTTTGCAAATATCACATTTTGTAGGTTAATTGTTTTATTTTCAGTGCAGAAGCTTTCGAGGCTGATGTAGTCCTACTGGTTGGTTGTTTTCCTTGGTTGTCTATGCTTTTGTTGCCGTATTGAAAAATCATCGCCAGAACCAATGCTGAGGAGTTTCTGCCATATGTTTCCTTCTAGGAGTTTTACAGTATCAGGTCTTACATTTAAGATTTTGATCTATTTCAAGCTAAGTTTTGTGACTGGTGTAAGACTGGGGTCTGATTTTCTTTTCACTTGTGGTAATACCACTTTCCCAACATCATTTGTTGAAGAGACTATCCTTTCCCCATTATGATGTCCTTGGCTGCCTTATCAAATAGTTGACTGTATTATGTGAGGGCTTCATTCTGGGTTCTCTCTTCTGTTCCATTGGTCTATGTGTCTGTTTTTATGCCAATATCATACTCATTTGATTACTATTGCTTTCGTAGTACAGTGATCCCTCACCTATCGTGGGAGTTACATTCCAGAGACCCCCGCGATAGGTGAAAATCTGAGAGGTAGTGGCGTTATATTTGTTTTATTATTTATATCTATTTTAAGGCTCTATAAACCCTTCCCACACTCCTATAAACCTTTCCCACTCTCTTATTAACCTTTCCCACATTCTTGTAAACACTTTCTACACTCTAAAAATGTGCTTTTAAACACTTTCTACACTCTAAAACCTGTGTAATTTTAACAACATATAAAATTCTATATGGGTACTCACCAGTGAAGTATACTACAACTTCAATGATGAAGATCATGAATTATGTAGCTGTGCAGTACTGATGGCGATGAAGGTGATGCTGATGAGATGAATGTACTGCACAGCCAAGAAGAGCATTACAGCTCTTCTGAAGGCACCACTTCATCAGGGTTTTTTTTTTTTTAAACCCGCGATACAGTGAAGCCGCAATAAGTGAACCACGATATAGCAAGGGATGACTATATAGCTTGTAATCAGGGAGTGTGAGGCCTCTGGTTTTGTTTTTCTTTCTCAATATTACTTTGACTATTTAGGGATTTTGTGGTTTTATATGAATTTTAGGATTCTTTTTTTATTTCCGTGAGAAATTCCATTGGAATTTTCATAGGTACTTTATTAAATCTATAGGTGGCTTCGGGTACCATGAGCATTTTCATGATACTGTCTGTCAATGCATGAAAACAGAATGCCCTTGTATTTGCTGGTGTCCTATTAGATTTTTTTCATCAAAGAATTTTAGGTTTGATTGTAGAGATCATCCACTTCCTTGGTTAAGTTATTCCTAGATATTTCATTGTTTTTTATTGTGATAGGTTTTTTAAAAAAGATATTATTTATTTATTTTTAGAGGGAAAGGGAGGGACAAAGAGAGGGAGAGAAACATCAATGTGTGGTTGGTTGCCTCTCACATACCCCTCACTGGGGACCTCGTGCGCAGCCCAGGCATGTGCCCTGACTGGGAATTGAACCGGCGACCCTTTGGTTCGCAGACCAACAGTCAGTGCACTGAGCCACACCAGCCAAGGCGGGCTTGTTTTTTATTTATTTCTCAGCTGTTTCACATTTAAAGTATAAGACAGTAATTGTTTTATGCATATTGATTTTATATCCTGAAAATTTACTGAACTGTTTGATTAGATCCAACAACTTCTTTTTTTTTAAGATTTTATTTATTTATTTTTAGACAGAAGGGAATGGAGGGAGAAAGAGATGGGGAGAAATATCAATGTGTGGTTGCATCTAACGTGGCCCCCCTGGGGACCTGGCCTGCAACCCAGGCATGTGCCCTGACTGGGAATCAAACTGGCGACCCTTTGGTTCACAGCCTGTGCTCAGTCCACTGAGCTACACCAGCCAGGGCAAGAGCCAACAACTTTTTAGGTGAGTCTTTGGGTCTTTTCTTTACAGGAGATCCCATCACCTGAAAATAATAATTTTACTTCTACTTTCTGACTTGGATGCCTTTTGTTTCTTTTTCTTGCCTGCTTTCTCTATACAGAATGTGAAATACTATATTGAATAAGAGTGGCGTTAATGAGCATTCTAATCTTGTTCCTGATCTTAGAGAAACAGCTTTCTATTTTTTACCATTGAGTGTAATATTAGCTGTGGGTTTGTTATATATGGCCTTTACGATGTATATTCCTTCTATACCTAATCTGGTGAAGTTTTTTTCTAATCAATTAGTGCTTTGTATTTGTTCAAAACCTCTTCCTGCATCTATTGAGGTGATTACATGCTTTTTATCATTCTTATATTAATGTGATGCATATTTATTCATAATGTGGTATGTATTTATTGATATTCATCAGTTGAACCATTCTTTTTTTTTAAGATTTTATTTATTTATTTCAGAGAGAGGAGAAGGGAGGAAGAAAGAACAATGTATGGTTGCCTCTAACATGGCCCTCACTGGGGACCTGGCCCGCAACCCAGGCATGTGCCCCAACTCAGAATCGAACCGGGACCCTCTGGTTCCCAGTCCGCGCTCAATCCACTGAGCTACACCAGCCGGGCCAGTTGAACCATTCTTGCATCCCAGGGATAAACTCCACTTAGTCGTGGTTTAAATGTTTTAATGAGTCCATCAATTCGGTTTTCTAATATTTTGTTGAGAATCTTTGAATCTATGTTTATCAGGGATATTGGTCTATAGTTTGCTTGTAGCGTCCTTATCTGGTTTTGGTATCAGGGTAATGCTCTTTTGTAAAGAGAGTCTGAAAGTGTTTCCTTCTCTTCAAGCTTTTGGAAGAGTTGAGAAAAAGTGGCATTAATTTTTCTTTAAATGTTTGTTAAAATTTGCCAGTGAAGCCACCTTTTCCTGGAGGTTTCTCTTTTGGTAGTTTTGATTAGTGATTTGATCTCCTTATTTGTTATTGGTCTGCTTAGACTTTCTATTTCTTCATGGGTCAGTCTCAGTAGGATGGATGACTCTAGGAACTTATCTGTTTCTTCCACGTAATCTAATTTGTTGGTGTATAATTGTTCATAGTAGTCTCTTATGATACCATGCATTTCTGTAGTGTCAGTTGTAATTTCTCCTTTTTCATTTCTGATTTTATTTGTCTTACCCTTTTTTCTTAGTTTGCCCTGCTAAAGGCCCGTTACTTCTGTTTATCTTTTTGGCAACCCAGCTCTTGGTTTCATTGACACTTTCTATTGTTTTTCTGGTCTCTATTTCATTTACGTCCACCCTGATCTTTATTATTTGCTTGCCTCTGCTAACTTTGGCTTTAATGCATTCTTGGTTTTCTAGTTCTTTAAGGTGTAAAAGTTAGGTTTATTGCTTTTGAGCTTTCTCATTTCATTTCTTAATATATGCATTATGACAATAAAGTTTCTTCTCAGTACTGCTTTTATAGCATCCCATAAGTTTTAGTATATTGTGTTTCCATTTTAAATTGTTTGAGATAACCAAAGTGTGTGTTGTTGTTTCCACATATTTACAGTTTTTCAGCTTTCCTCATGTTGATATCTAGTTTCCTAACACTGGTGGAAAGATACTTGTTATGATTTCAATAAGTGAGATAAGCCAGTCAGAGAAAGCCAAGTACTATATGATCTCACTTACATGTGGAATCTAATGAACAAAATAAACTGATGAACAAAACAGAAACAAAAGCATGGGTATGTGGAACAGACTACAGATCTCAGAGGGGAGTAGGGGAGGGGGGCTGGATGAAAAAAGGTGAAGGGACTAGCCAAAGAACATATATGCATGACCCATAGACACAAACAACAATGTGGTGATGGCCAGATGGAAGGGGGGTGGGGGAAGTGGGCAATGTTGGTTGGAAATGGGGACATCTGTAATAGTGTAAACAATAGCAATAAAGTAAAAAGCAACCTCAGCATGGCGATCACCTAAGGGAAAGGGCTTTGGGGGAAGATAGAAGAGTGTATGGGGGGATAAATGGTGATGGAAGGAGGCTTGAGTTTGTGGGGGGAGAACATACAATAAATATACAGATGATGTATTACAGGCTTGTACACCTGAAACCTATATAGTTTTATTAACCAATGTCACCCCAATAAATTCAGTTAGGAACCTAATGAATAAACTGAACTAACAAGGAAAATAGAGACAGACTCATAGATAGAAAGCAGGATGACAGCTGCGGGGGGTTAGGGGGTGGAGGGGTCAAACAAAAAAAAGTAGACTCATGGATATGGTCAACAGTGTAGTGATTGTTCCTGTGGGGGAGGGGTATAAGGGGGATAAGTGGTAATGGAAAAAATACAGTAACAATAAATAAGTAAAAAAGATAAAATAATAAAAATAAAAACAAAATTCTCTAAGACCTGTTATGGGTCCTATCATATGTTCTATTCTGGAACATTTTCCATGTGCACTTGAGTAGAATGTGTATTCTGCTCTTGTCAGATGGAATGTTCTATAGACGTGTGTTAGGTCTGTTCTGCCTACATGGCTGAACTCGGCAGGCCTGCACTGGCCAAGTGATTCAACAGGATGGCAGGGAAGGGCACTGGCTCTGCATTCAAGGTGAGGAAGACTGGTCCCCTTTCCAACACCACACAGTTTAGTCACTGTCTGAATCTCTGCCAAGAGCCTACGAAGAAAAAGAGCACCTTAAACATCACTGTGGGGTGCAGCCAGCAGATCAGAGCACAGCAGAGTGGCTTCACTAGCAGTCAGCGGACTGAGCAGTGCAATCCCAGGTTGGTACTGTAACAATACGAGAGCTCATCATGTGTTGCCAGTGAAAGTGGGCTCTTTTGCTATGTCTTGAGAAAGGAATTTTAAAGGGCACATGCATGGAGAAGTTTAAACGTAGTGGTAAGATTTTCTTGGGGTGAAGTGAAATAATACACTCTTGGGGGTATGGTGGATGGGCAGACTCTAGCAGCAGCTGCTCGGAGACTCCTAATAATCCTGCACATATTTTCTTCATTCTTGGTAATGAGCAAGGTGCCATTCAAATCACCCAACCCACTTCCTGTTTTTTTTTTCTGGGCTTGAGTTGGGCCCTTCCTTTAACCAATCCCTTTCCTGAACCTACTGGGGTTCTGTGCCCCCTATCCAATCTGATTCTTTTCCTAGATTTTCCGAGGCTAGAGTCCACCCTTTCATGTCACCATTTTTGCTTCTACTGCACATGCCTGAATGTAGAAGCACCTCCTCTTGCCCATCTTGACTTCTATTGTACATGTCCAAACTTTCTGTCACGTCATCTGGTTTCTACTGTGCATGTGCTCAGCACAGGAATTTCTCCTCCTCCTCCCTCCGATAATCCAGTACGCAGCTGGTAGCACCCCTGGGAGGCTTTCCTGCCTGCTTGTAGGATCAAGACTCTTCAGTGGTGGTCCCCTGGAGCGTGTGAATGAGTGTAAATGCTATAGCTTCCTACTAAATCAGGCTTAATGGAACGCTGTCGTAACATCTGATTCAGCTTCCCAGTTTATTATGTATTCTATTCAGCTCCTTAGTTTAGTAAGCACAGTGTCTGATTCCCTTTGCGCCCCCTCTTTATTAATGACTAGCTAACTACCTATGCCAACAACTGGGGAGGTGGTGTCTGGGTCTCCAGTAGATGCCCTTCTCTCCCAGGTGGACTAAATCCCCCCTGATTTTTCCCACTAAATGCTATGCCTGTTTCTCTTCCCATCTCTGTTGCTCTGGGTTGGGGATTCCTGTGTGGAATTGAGACCACATGATCCCAGGGGAAGGAGTTTTGCAGCTGAGCTATCACTCCAGCTTCTCAGCTGCTGCACCTAGGTGCAGGGGGCAGCCCTTTCTGCATCTCCACCCTTCTACCAGCCTCTACATGGCTTCTTCTGTAAATCCTTGGTTATAATATTTCAGTTCAGCTAGCCTTCAATTGGTTATTCAGGTTGATTGCTCTATAATTTAGCTTGGGGCTGGAAGCAGGTGAGTGTAGATTCCACCTACTCTGCAGCTCTTATAGAAGCTCCTTTGGAAACTATGAGTCACTTTTTCTTGATGGTTTAAAAATTCTCTTTATATGACTTTTACAATTGATTTATAGTATATCTCTGCATAGCCTTCTTTAAGTCCATTCTATTTAAATTCTTTTGGGCTCCATGAATCTGAATGCCCATTTTTCTCTACTGATCTGGGATGTTTTCAGTCATTATTTTCTTATAGAATATTTCTGCCAATTTTCTTTTTCTGGGGCCTCTATATTGTATATATATTTTTGATGGTATCCTGTATGTCCCATATATTTTGTTCTTTTTCATTGTTTATTCTTTTTTGCCTCTGGCTGGATACTTTCCAATGGTATCTTTAAGTTTGACATTTTTTCTTCTGAACATTAAGCCTGTTTTTGAAGTTTCTTATGAATTTTTAGTTCATTTTTGTCTTTTTCAAATCAAGAATTTGTATTGTTCTTTTTTCATTTTTTTAATTTTTTTAATAAGTAAATGTATTTTTTTATTTTTGTTCAATTAGTTATTTGCATCCTCTCCCCTCCCCTCCTCCCTTCCCCTCCAGCCCCCCTCCCCCCCAGCCTCCCTCCTCCCCTTCAGTTCTGTCCATGTGTCCTTTACAGTGGTTCCTGAAAACCCTTCTCCCCATTGTCCCCTCCTGGATCATAACCAACAAAAGCAGAAAGCAAGCAAAACATAACCAGAGACATTGAAATTAAGAACAGTCTAATAATAGACAGGGGAGAGGGGGGAGGGGACAATGTATTGTTCTTTTTAATAATTTGTATCACTTAGCTGATATTCTCATTTTGTTCATGTATTGTGTAATTTTATTTAATGTGTATGTGTTATTTTGTAACATATTGAGCTTTGTTAAAACAAATATTTTTTAAAATTTTATCAGATAATTTATAGATCTACATTTCTTTAAGGTTTGTTACTGAAGGTTTATTTTTTTTCTTTTAATTGTGCCATGTTGCCCTGGTTTTTGTATTTGTTGTAGCTTAACACTGATGTCTGCACATTTGAATAAACTGCTTTTTGTCACAGTCTTTATGTGCTTGCTTTGCCATGTATAGAACTTCACTCATCAGTTCAGCTTGACATTCTGGGAGCTCCTTTGACTTTTCTATAAACGTATCTGTTCTGGAATTGTGTGAGTATATTTCTAATTCAAGAAGCTTAGTGGTTCCTTTCTTTCTTTTTTTAGGAGCCCATAATATTTTGCTCGCTCTGTCGTGTAGTGCAACACCAGGAGTCAGAATATTAGAGAAACACTCTATTCATCTTCCTCTTTCGCTGTGGAGGGACCTTAAGTTCTGCGTATTTCCACATCTAATAGACTTCTGTTAGATATAACACATCACCCGCCTCTTTCCCTTTGTACTCAGCTATCCCCACAAACCTGGAAACTTGCTGAACATCCATCCAAATAAGCAGTGACCATCACAGGGTTGGGGAAGGCTCCAAGGACCTCCGGACACAGTGTAAGTAGTTGGGGACTGCTCCTAACTTCCCTGCTTGTAACACACTGGCTGACAGCAGTGAGCTGACTGATTACTGTGCACGTGGCTGCCTCTTTAAGTCAAGCTACTGGGGAACATAAGCAAGAGTCAGGTGTTGTTAGAAGTTGCTGTGTGTTTTAAGTTCTCGCTTTTCCAGTGCAGTTCAGAGTCACAATTTAGGCTTAATCTATTAAAATGTACATGTTCCCTTTGAAGTGAGCTAAAATAAGGCAATATCCTTGCCTTGCCATGGCAGGGTCTTTCGCCTGGCAGGACATGTTTCTCTTAATAAGAGGCACCTGAAAGTTTTGACGGCTGG
This sequence comes from Micronycteris hirsuta, assembly GCA_004026765.1. Taxonomy (NCBI): domain Eukaryota; kingdom Metazoa; phylum Chordata; class Mammalia; order Chiroptera; family Phyllostomidae; genus Micronycteris; species Micronycteris hirsuta. The sequence continues at coordinate 12,820 of PVJI01023293.1, forward strand.
CGAAGCCTGGTACCTAAACATGGAGCACGTTTACATGGGGACTGGCCACCCCTGTGTTGGGGTAGGCTCCCTCTACCTCCATAGGCTGTGCAGGTGATTGGGGAATGGCTGTCTGCAGGGCACCAGCTGCCAGGGAATCACCCACAAAATGTGTTCTACACATGTGTGTACTGCCTGGGATCATGTTGACCAGGATCAGGACCAAGAGGCAGGTGTTGGGAAAGGCCAGGCGTCCCAGGCCCTGGTTTCTGCAGCTCAGCTCAGATGCCTAATTATGTGCCCAAGCTATTCAAATGCACATGTTCCCTCTGAAGTGTGAGCTTTAAAAAAGGTAACATATTTGACTTGCCAGGGCAAGGCCTTTCAGCTGGCCTCCATGGTGCCCTCAGTAAGAGACGCCTGAATATCTAGACTGCTGGAGAAGCCTGGGACCTGGCCACGTAACACTTCCAAATGGGGCCTATTTCTGGGTGGGGGAAAATCTCCCACGATTCCTGGGAGTTGTGCCAGTTTTTTTTTTTAAACTACCCCTGTCTCTCCTGCCTGGAAAACACCAGCTGCCAGGGAATCGTGGATGCAATGTGAACTGTGCATGCCTGCGCTACCTTGAGTCAGGCAACCCAGGATGGAGAACAAGATGTAGGTGCCGGCAGAAGCTGGGGTTCCCAAGTTATGGCTTTTCAAGCACAATGTAGATGCCTAAATGAAAGGATTAATTGATTCAAATGAGCATATTCCCATTGAAATATGAGCTAAAAATAAAGGTAACGTCCTTGCCTTGTAAGGGCAGGGTATTTTTGCTGGCCTGGCAAGTTTTTCTTAATAGAAGACACCTGGACATCTTAACTGCTAGAGAAGCTTAAGACCTGATTTGGCCAAACTTCCAAATACAATGTCTATCTAAGTTGAGGGAGGATCTCTCCCACGTGGAAGACTGTGCCAGTGGTTAAGAACCATTCCAAGTGCATCCATGCTGGAGGGCATCATTGTAAGTGAGATAAGCCACTCAGAGAAAGACAAATGCCATGTGATCTCACTCATATGTGGAATCTAATGGACGAATTAAATTAAGGAACAAAACAGAAACGGACTCATAGATAGAAAACAGACTGACAGTGTCAGAGCAGAGAGGGGTTGGGGACTGTGTGGAAAACGTGAAAGGACTAAGCAAAAAAAAAAAAAAAAACCCTCATAGACGCAGATAACGCTGTGATGATTACCAGAGGGAGAGGAGGGATGATTACCAGGGAAAGGTAGAAGATGGTATAGGGAGATAAATGGTGATAGGAGACTTGGGGTGATGAACACACAAGACAATATACAGATGATGTATTATAGAAGTGTATACCTGAAACCTATATAATTTTATCGACCAATGTTACCCCAATAAATTCAATAAAAGTTTTTAAAAAAGAACCACTCCAAGCTGCCTGCCTGGCGCTCACCAGTTATTAGAGGTTCAGTGACCCGGTGCTTACTGGACCTGTGCGTATCGCCTAAGGCAGGGGTGTCAAACTCATTTTCACCGGGGGCCACATCAGCCTCACGGTTGCCTTCAAAGGGCCGAATGTACTTTTAGGACTGTATCAATGTAACTACTCCTTAACAGTTAAGTGAGAGCTCAGCGCTGCCCCAGGGTAGAAACTAGGTGCCAGCTGGATAAAACCAGGTGAAGGGGTGGATTCGGCCTAGGCCTTGTGTTTGCCACCTGCAGCCTAGGGTAAGGCTAATTGTCACCAGTAACAAGAAGCAGGTGTGTCGAGAGCTGCCTGGGTTCAAGGCGCTGGCTCTTTTAGTACAATACAGGAGCTGCATAAAAAGTCTTAACCTATTCAAATGGGCATATTCCCCCTGAAGGATAAGCTAAATGAAGTTAAATGTTTTTCCTGCTCAGAAACATGGCCTTTCAACTGGCCTCCCATGGTTCTCTCAGCAAAAGGTGCCTGTACCTCTTGAATGTGGGTGAAGCCTGAGGACTTGCAGGAAAGCTGTGAGATAGACTGACTCCCTCTGGGGGACAGAAGGCTCCCTGGGCCCGTGGATGAGGTGCGAGTGCTTGGGGCCCACCCCTAAGTTACCTACTTGGAGGACACCAGCTGCCAGAGGCAAGCTGACCGACCGACTGCTGCAAGCGTGCGGCTGTCTTGGGTGAGGCCAGTGGGGAACATAAACAACAGATGTCAGGGGAGGCAGAGGGTTTCAGGCTCTGGCTTTTCTGGTACAATGCAAATTCCTAATTAAAAGTCTTAATCTATTCAAATGTGTGTAATCCCTCTGAAGTCTGAGCTAAACAGAGTTAACATCCTTGCCTTGCCAGGGCAGCGCCTTCCTGCTGGTGGGGGGCATGGTTCTCTTCTGAAGAGGCACCTGGACAGTTTTGAGCGCTGGAGAAGCCTGAACCTAACCCAGAGCATTGGACATTGTGAACGGACTATCGCTGGGTTGGGGAAGGCTGCCTCCAACCTTGTAGTCTGTGCAGGTGGTCAGGGACCGCCCCTAGCTTCCCTACTGGGAGGCAAAGCTGCCAGAAGATCACTGTCAGAACGAGTATCACAGATGTCCATGCCACCTGGTTTCATGGTGACCAGGACCAGGGACAACAGGTAGGTGCTGGGAAAGGCTAGGAGTCCTAGGCTGTAGCTTGTGGAGTCCAAGGCAGATGCCTGCTTATGAACCCTAACCTACCCAAATGTGAATATGCAGCCCGGACGCTGATCTAAAAGAAGCAAACACATTGAATACAGTGTTTGACTTGTCGGAGTAGGGGACCTTTTGGGTGCAAAAAGTTTTAACATATTTAAGTTGTGTATATTCCCCCTAAAGTCTGAGCTACATAAAGTTAAACTTTTAACTTTGCCAGGGTGGGGTCTTCAGCTGATTTCCTCAATGAAAGACACTTGGACCTCAGGACTGCTGGACAAGCCCAGGTCTTTAAAGCAGCGTGTCCATATCATGACCAAGTATAGCATGGTGAGGGAAGGTCCCATGACCTCTGGTGTCTGTGTGGGTGGCCAGGGACCACCGCAGCTCCCCTGGCTGGAGGGCACCAGCTGCCAGAAAATTGCGGATGTACTGTGTACTGTGCACAGTGGGTGTAGCTTCATGCAAGGCTAACAGGGACCAAGAGCAAGAGGCAGGCATTGGGAGAGGCTGGGGTTCCTAGGCCCTGGCTGTAGGAGTCCAATGAAGCAGCCAAATTAAACGTTTTAACTGGCAGACAGGTCTAAGATGGAGCCTGCGTAGGAAGATGCTGATCTTGCCCTCTTACAGGAGCACATAGAAATATACACCTATACATGGAACCGTTGCTTCTGAGAGACAACTGAGGGCTGATTAAACAGCTTCTGAACAAATGAGAGAAGGACACCAAAAAGAGAAGCTGGGTAACCGTGGGATGTCTCCGGGACGTGAGCTGCTAGTGAATGCCGTTGTTTGTGTCTCCCTCCACCACAATAGGGTTGTAGCAAAGGCTTTATCCCAGTGGTCTGGCCCACCGACAAGATCACCACAGTCATCCCCAGCCATGCTGCAGAGAGCCCATTTTGGCTTTAAAACAACCAGAGTAAGCAGGATCAATACGGCATCACAACAAGCACCTGGCCTCCCTGCTCGGAGCCACACCAGCCCAGCAAGCCAGTGCCTGGGAGCCATAAGTGCCCACCTGGCTCCAATTGGCCTGACCAAACCACCAAGCGCTCACAGCCTACACAGACATTGCTACTATGCAAGACCACTTTCTGTACAATAAATGAGAGAGAGACCTAAAGAAAAGGCTGGGGAGTGGCGGGGGCTCTTTGGAAACTGTGGGACTTCTCCAGGCTTGGAGGGGCTGGTGAGCACTATTGTACATGATCCTCCCCACCTGAGTCGCATGGGTGGGAGCTGTATCCAGGTGCTCTGGCCTACCTGCAAGGTCACTGCAGTGTGTTCCCAGACACATCACTTGATCTCATTTCAGCTCTAAACCTAGGGAACAAGTAGGATCCACGGGGCATTACTAAAAGCACCTGGCCTCCCCACCGGGAGCCACTCCAAGTTGATGGCCACTGCCCCTGATGTCATAAGTACCTGCTTGGCTCCAACTGGCCTACCAAAACCACCCAGCACACACAGCATACACAGATGTCACTTCTTCAAAAGGCCACTTTTTCAAGACTGGGAGAGATACCTATTTTGTCTAATTCATAGAAACAAACTTAGAAAGTCAAATAAAATGAAAAGCAAGAAGAATATCTCTCAAATACAGAAATTAAAAATTCCCAAAATAAAACAGCATAAAATGGATGTAAGTAATTACCCAGATAAAGAATATAAAGAAATGGTCATAAGGATGCTCACCAAACTTGAGAGTGGAATAGGGGACCTTAGAGAAAAAATTAGCAAGGAGTGCTCTGAACCAAGCAGAGCTGAAGAGTACAATAACTAAAATGAAAAATAAATTAGAATGGCCTTTGCCAGTGTGGCTCACTTAGCTGGAGCACTGTCCCGTAACTGAAAGGTTGCTGGTTCAATTCCCAGTCAGGGTACACACCTAGGTTGTGGGTTTGATCCCTGGTATGGGCATATATGATCCCTGTTCTGAATGCATATGGGAGCCAACCAAAGAATGAGTCTCTTTCACATCAATGTTTCTCTCTCTGCTTTCCTCCCTCCCTTCCTCTCTAAAAGTAATGAAAAATAAATATTGTGGGTGATGATTTTAAAAAAACTAGAATGAATTAACAACAAATTAACTAATACAGAAGAACAGAGCAGTAAACTGAAGGACAAACTAGTGCAAATAAACCAATTAGAACAGCAAAAAGATAAAAAATAAAAATGAGGAAAGAAGTTTTAGAAAAAAGGAACCCTCATTCACTGACTGTGGGAATGTAAACTGGTACAGCCACTATGGAAAACAGCATGGAGGGTCCCTCACAAAATTAATAACAGAGCTACCATATGATCCAGCAAACCCTCTTCTGGGTATCTACCCCCAAAATTTGAAAAAAAACATTTATTCACAGAGACATATGCACCCCTATGTTCACTGCAGCATTATTCATTCACAGTGGCTAAGACATGGAAACAATCAAAGCGTCCTTCGATAGATAATTGTATAAAGAAGATGTGGTACATCTATACAATGGAATACAGCTCAGCCATAAAAAAGATGAAATACTGCCATTTGTGACATGGATGGACCTTGAGAATATTATGCTAAGTAAAATAAGTCAGACAGAAAAAGTTAACAACCATATGATTTCACTCAAATAGAAAACTGAAAGCAACAAATGAACAAACAAGAAAAACAAAAACTCATAGACACAGACAACCAGAGGGAAGGGGTTGGGGGTTGTAATAGGGGTCAAATATATGGTGATGGAAGATGATTTGACCTCAGGTGGTGGGCACACAATACAATATGAAGATCATGTATCACTGAAATGTACACTTGAAACCTATATAATGTTATTAACCAATGTCACCCCAATACATTTAATTTAAAAAAGAGATAAAATAAGATAGTTGAATGGACCTCTGGAACAACATCAAGCACAAAACATTTGCATTAGAGCACTCCCAGAAGAAGAGAGAATAAGAAAGAAACTTTATTTGAAGAAATAATGGCTGAAAACTTTTCCAACTTGGGAAAGGAAACAGACATACGGGTCCAAGAAATATAAATAGTTCCTAAACTATCTGATGAACCTAAAGAGACCAACACCAAGACATACTTTAATTACAATGGAAAAGGTTGAAGATAAAGAGAAAATTTCAAAGGCAGCTAGAGTAAAACAGCTAGTTAAACAAAAAGCAAATACTCCCATAAAGCTAACAGCTGATTTCTCAGGAGCAATTTATAAACCAGAAGTAGTGGCAGGACATATTTAAAGTGCCGAAAGAAAAAACCCTGTAAGCTAGAATAATTTACCCATTGAAGTGATCATTCAGAATTGTAGGAGAGAAGATGGTAGAATAGGTAAATTCTTTGAGACAGAAAATCTAAGTTGGAGGACTCACCCTACTCAACAGTAAACTGTAATACAAGGCTGTAGTAATTACAACAGCATTGTACTGGTATAAAAACAAACACACAGATCAATATAATATAAAAGAAACCCCAGAAATAAACACATGCCTACATGGTCAATTAATCTATGACAAAGAAAGCAAGAATATACAATGGGATAAAGACAGTTTCTCCAATAATAGTATTGGGAAAACTAGACAGATACCAGGAAAAAAATGAAAGTGGACCACTTTTTTACACCACATACAAGACTAAATTCAAAATGGATTACAAACTTAAATGTAAGACCCACAACCATAAAACTTCTAGGGAAAAAACTCAGGGCATAAATTTTTCTCATTTCTCGTACATGTTTTTTGGGATATGTCTCCTCAGGCAAGGAAAAAAAAGAAAAAGTAAACAAATGGGACTACATCAAACTAAAATGTTTTTGCACAGCAAAGAAAACCATCAATAAAATGAAAAGACAGTCTACTAAATGGGAGATTATATTCACCAATGATACATCTGATAAGGGGTTAATATCCAAAATTTATAAAGAACTCATACTACTCAACACCAAAAATTAAATAATCTAATTAAAAAATGGGCAGGGGACATTAAAAATCACTTTAAAGAGGATCTACAGATGGCCAATACTTATAAGAAAAGATGCTCAACATCACTAATTGTCAGAGAAATGCAAATTAAAACCACAATGAGATATGACCTCACACCTGCCAGAATGCCTGCCAGTAATAAATACACAAATAACAAAGGTTTCTTTTTATACACATCCTTGCCAACTCTTCTTGTTTGTTCATTTATTGATAACTATTCTGACATGTGTGAGGCAATATCTGTTGGTGATTTTAATTTACATTTCTCTGATGATTAGTGACAAGAAACCCTTGTGCACTGTTGTTGGATGGCAACTTGCTGCAACTAATATGGAAAACAGTATGGAGCTTCCTCAAAAAATTAAAAATAGAACTGCCACATGACCCAGAGATCCCTTTATGGGTTTTTGTCCAAAGAAATTCAAAACAATTATTTGAAAAGCTATAAGCCTCTCTATGTTCATTGCAGCATTATTTATAATAGTCAAAATATGGAAGCAACCTAAGTGCCCATCATAGATAATTGTATGAAGAAAATGTGGTACATATATACAATGCAGTAATACTTGGCCATAAAAATAATGAAATCCTATCATTTGCAGCAACATGGATGAATTTAGAGGATATTATGCTATGTGAAGTAAGGTAGAGAAAGACAAATACTACATGATTTTACAATACTTGGAATCTAAAAAACAAACAAAGAGCACATCAACAAGAAAAACTCATAGATACAGAGAACAAACTGATGTTTGCCAGGTAGTTGGGGTTTGGGGGATGGGTGATAAAGGTAAAGGGATTAAGAAGCACAAAGTGGCAGTTACAATTTTTTTTTGGTGTTAAATTGTATGAGTTTCTTACATATTTTGGATATTAACCCTTTATGGCAGGGGTGTCAAACTCATTTTCACCATGGGCCACATCAGCCTCACTGTTGCCTTCAAAGGGCTGCAAAAATTTTAGGGCTGTATAAATGTAACTACTCCTTAACTGTTAAGGAGTTGAAATTACATTTGGCCCTTTGAAAGCAACCATGAGGCTGATGTGGCCCCCGGTGAAAATGAGTTTGACACCCCTGCTTTATGGGGTCTATCATATATATTAATGGTGTTTGGCAGAAGTAAGGCTTGCTGGAGTGTGGTTGATAGAGTATCTGAATGTCTCACATGAGATGGACTGCAATTTGAACATTTCACCTAAAATATCATAGGTATGCTTGAGTATGATATTGTTATGTTACACAAATACATGCTTATGATTTTGTAATAAAAGATTTTGTGGACTTCCAGCCAAGATGGAGGCATAGGTAGATACACTGTGCCTCCTCACACAACCAAAAGAAGGACAATGGCCAATTTAAAAACAAAAAACAACCAGAACTGCCAGAAAATCAAACTGTATGGAAGTCTGACAACCAAGGAGTTAAAGAAGAAACATTAATCCAGACCTGTAGGAGGAGCAGAGATGGGCAGCTGGGCAGAAAGGACTCATGGCAAGGCAGCAGCTGGAGGACCCAGCGGGCAAGGCAGCGGCTGTGGCTGGCAGAGCAGGCAGCCCCACATTTGCATGTGGATAAACTGGGAGGAACAACTGGCAGAGAAACAGACCACACAACCCAGGGTTCCAGTGGGGAAATAAAGCCTCCAAATCTCTGACTGAAAAAACCTGTGGGGGTTGAGGCAGCAGGAGATACTCCCAGCCTCACAGGAGAGTACGTTGGAGAGACCCACAGGGTCCTAGAAGATACACAAACCACCCACCTGGGAATCGGCACCAGAAGGGCCCAGTTTGCTTGTGGGTAGTGGCAGAAGTGACTGAAAGCTGGCAGAGACATCTGAGCAAGCGGCATTGTTCCCTCTCGGACCCCTCCCCTACATACAGTGCCACATTGTAGTGACGTTTGCCCCACCCTGCCAAATACCTCAGACTCCGTCCTTTCCTACATACCAGGTGCACAAAAACAAAAACAATGGCCCAAATAAAAGAACAAATCAAAGAAGGTCAAAGCTCCAGAAAAAATACAACTAAGTGACGAAGAGATAGGCAACCTATCAGATGAACAGTTCAAGACACTGGTATTCAGGTTGTTCACAGTGTTGGTTGAGTATGGTTGCAAAGTAGAGGAAGAAGTGAAGGCTATGCAAAGTGAAATAAAGGAAAATGTACAGGGAATCAACAGTGACAGCAAGAAAACCGGGACTCAGATAAATGGTTTGGACCAGAAGGAAGAAAGAAACATTCAACCAGAACAGAATGAAGAAACAATAATTCAAAACAATGAAGAGAGGCCATCTCCTCTGGGACATCTTTAAATGTTCCAACATCTGGATCACAGGGATGCCAGAAGGAGAAGAGGAAGAGCAAGAAATTGAAAACTTATTTGAACAAATAATGAAGGAGAACTTCCCCAGTCTGGCAAAGAACATAGACTTCCAGGAAGTCCAGGAAGCTCAGAGAGTCCCAAAGAAGTTGGACCTAAGGAAGCACACACCAAGGCACATCATAATGACATTACCCAAAATGAAAGATAAGGAGAGAATCTTAAAAGCATCCAGAGAAAAGGAGACAGTTACTTACAAAGGAGTTCCTATAAGACTGTCACCTGATTTCTCAAAAGAAACATTTCAGGCAAGAAGGGGCTGGAAAGAAGTATTCAAAATCATGAAAGGCAAGGACCTACATCCGAAATTACTCTATCCAACAAAACTATCATTTAGAATGGAAGGGCAGATACAGTGCTTCCCAGATACAGTCAAGTTAAAGGAGTTCATCATCACCAAGCCCTTATTATATGAAACGTTAAAGGGACTTATCTAAGAGAAAGAAGATCAAAAATATGAACAGTGAAATGACAACAAACTTACAACTATCAACAATAGAACCTAAAAAAAAAAAGAACAAACTAAGCAAACAACTAGAACAGAAACAGAATCACAGAAATAGAGATCACATGGAGGATTATCAGTGAGGAAAGGGAGGGGGGATGGGGGAAAAGATAGAGAATATGTAGCATAAATGATAGGCAGGAAATAGACACGGGGAGGTTAAGAATACTATAGGCAATGTAGAAGCCAAAGAACTTATATGTACAACCTGTAGACGTGAACTAAGAGGGGAGAGGAATGCGGGTGGGAGGGGGTGTGCAGGGCAGAGGGGAATAAAGGGAGGAAAATGGGACAACTGTAATAGCATAATCAATAAAATGTATTTTAAAAAAGATTTTGTAATAATAAAGGGACATTATCTGTGCTGTATCCTGTAAAATGGAAAATTACTCAGCAATAAAAATGAATGAAGTCTTACCATTCCGGACAACATGGATGAGCCTAGAAAGCATGCTGCTAAGTTAAATAAGTCAGGCAGAAGGACAAATATTCTATAATTTCACTTCTCATGGAATATAAAAAAGAAATGAACAAACAAAACAGAAACAGGCCCATAGCTACAGAGGATAAACTGATGGTTGCCAAAGGAATGTGGGTGGGGGATGGGGGAAATAAAACAATCTTAATTTTTACAAAAGGCACATCATGTCGAATGTTTGTGATAAAATAAGAATATGAACTCTCTAGTAGTGAGTTTAAACTGATTCATTCACTGTGAGGAGAAATCTGTCAAATCTTCACCAAGTTTAATATTTACATGTATATATTTTGTCACAAAGTTTAAGCTCTTGGGTATGTCCTAAAATACCTTTATGCAGATTTCTTCCAGGAACACAATTGACTCAGAAAGAAGAAAGCCCAAACCTCTTTGTATGTATATATAAGAATAAATATTTGGAACACACTGATTCAGGCAGAAGTTTAAATAATGCTCCATGTAGGAGGTATTTTACCCAAGTATAAAAAATATTAACAATAGAGCAGCCCTGGCTGGTGTGGCTCATTGGATTAAGTACCAGACTGCAAATGAAAAGGTCACTGGTTTGATTCCCAGTCAGGGCTCATGCCTGGCTTGCAGGCCATGTGCCTGGTTGGGTGCATGTGAGAGGCAACCGATTGATGTTTCTGTCCCACATCAATGCTTCTCTCCCTCTCTTTTTCCCTCCCTTCCCCTCTCTCTAAAAATAAATAAATAAAATATTTTAAAAAAGCAATACAGCAAACTTCACCTTGCTTAGCTAGGGTATGGCTAAAGAGCAGTTTTACTGTCTAATATAACTCATGTAAGGTAATGTGGCAGTAATTTCCACACGTGTATAAACACGCAGTCCTGAGAATTTACACGTTTTGAGCACAGCTCCGTGTGATTCCTGTGTGAGCAAGTGTGGATCATGTCTGTGGGATGGGAATTCTCTAATAGGAATTTGGCAAAGGTGTATCTTAAAAAATTCTGGCTTGCTGATCTCTGAATATTGCTTTAACCTGGTCGTGTCTGCCACCA
>PVJI01023294.1:0-23812 GCA_004026765.1 Micronycteris hirsuta
TTTTTTTTTTTTTTTTTTTTTTTTTGATGGCTGGTTGTTTCTCTACATAAGAACCACTTTCTCTAGGGCGATGTAGCCCAGTTGGACCGCAAATGAGTATTCCATTCATCATGGAAGAACAACAGGCATTATTCTAGACATTCACTGCCTGAGCAAGAGCTGAGCCCCTAATTCACTCTGACAACTCCTTCTAAGTAGCCAGAGTGAATTGGAAACCTTCTCTTGAGACATTCATTGGAAAAATCAGTTTGGATTAGTCTAATAACTGAATGTCAACTGACTTCCAAACGAAACAGGGAGGCTTGCTTCCTTCTCTACAAATCGAGTAACTCAGAATGCAGCCTCAGGGACCACTGATAATAATTCTCACAGCGGGGAGGCCAGCAGGGGAATTGTTTTTACTTGTAGGCCAATGTCAAAAGATCTAACCTTAGCATCCACAGCCCTTTATATGTTAGCCCTGACTTTCCCAATCATCAAAAGACATGATTAAATTCCACAAGCATTTCCAGAAAAGCCGGGGGTGGCGGGGAGAGTGCATTTCAGGTGACGAGAACAAATTGAGTGAAGTTGGGAAAGCGAGCTAAGTTCAGCGAGTCAGGATGTGCCCGAGTGGCAGGAATTGATGACAAAGCAGGGAGAAGAGGGACTGACCGTGACTTGTCCTGGCAAAAATGCCGCCTGGACTGCTGCTCCGAACAGGAAGGCACAGACAGGCGCTCCCCCGTTCTTGCCGCCTAGCACCACCCTGACCCCTGGGGCTGGTGCAGAAGACAAGGAAAGGGGACTCAGAGGTGGTAGGAAGCAGATGAGCTGTTGGGGACCTGGGGACTGGAGGACAGGCCGGTGGCAGGGTATCTTCTGTCCTCTCACCCAGCGGAAGAAGGTGACGCGGGTCTGTCATTACCAGTCCCTGACTCACCAACAGAAGAAAGTACAGGAAGGCTCATTCCATCCCTGGATCAAACGGGGGTCTCTCTGCATACATCAGGGTACTGAGACTCTGCAGGCAAGAGAGATCGGGTACCCCATGAATAATAAGAGAACGGGCAAAGGACTTCCCTACCCCCACTGGGCCCGAGACTCCCTCCGTTTTTCCACTGAAAGATTCTGAGGGGATCGGGCAGCAGGCAAGAGGGACATAATAAAGCAAGTGGCTGTGTCCTGGAAGCCTCTGTGTCCCCACAGGCTTGACTAGGACTCGCCTCCCCCACTCAGAGACACCAGGAGACTTGGGGCTGGGGGGCCTCCAGTAGAGCAGCCGGGCTTAGGGAGACCCTCCGCAGCACCAGCCAGGACGGCGAGGGCCCGCAGCACCCAACCAGGCGGACGAGCTGAGGCTGCACAAGTTCTGCAGACAAGCTGCCCTTAGAGCCTCCTCCAATGAGGCCCGAGCTGCATTCCAAATCCAACTTGGTGACTGCCTGCTGAAGTAGATAAGGGCCGAAGTACTCTGTGGTAACAACCAAATGCCCAGAATACAATGGAAAATCACCTGTAATGCCAAAAAAATAAAATAAAATAAAATCACAACTTTGATGAGAAAAAACAATTAACTGATGCTATGCCAGTCTGATTCAGTTGTTGGAATGGTTTTGTTGTATGCTGAGGATTTTACAGCATAGTTATAAAAATGTTTTTTAACTCTGATACAGATTCTCTTGATAGAAATGAAAATAAAAAACCTTAGCAAAGGCATTACAGTTATATATAAAAAGGACCAGCCCTGACTGTTGTGGCTCAGAGGATTAAGCGCCAGCCTGAGAACTAAAGGGCCACCTATTTAATTCCCACTCAGGGCACAGGTCTGGGTTGCAGGCTAGGCCCCCAGTAGGGGGTGCTCAAGAGGCATTGATGTTTCTCTCCCTCTTCCTCCTTCCCTTCCCCTCTCTAAAAATAAATAAATAAATAAAATCTTTTTAAAAATAAAAGGACCAAATGGAAATTAATGAACTAGAAATATAATAACAGAAGTGGAAAAAAATCACTGGATGGGCTCAGGAGTAAGAATAGCAATGACTTACTAATCAGGACCGCAAGGTATCAGTGAGTGAACAAGCACACAGATCAATGGAACAAAATAAAGATCCTAGAAATAGACCTACACAAATGTGCTCAATTGATTTTTCACAAAGGTAAAAAGATAATGGAGGAAAAATAGCCTTTTAAAAACTCATGATGCTGAACATTTTGGGCAACCCATACAAGGAAAAAAATAATCTTGTTCTAATCCTCAAACGGCATATAAAAATTAACTGAAAACTAATAGACTTAAATATAAAATATAGAACCAGAAAAGTTTTAAACAAAAGAAAAGGATAAAATCTTCAGGAGTTAAGGCTAGTCTTCTGTTCTCAAGCTGACAACAAAAACATGATCCTTAGAAAGGACAAATTGATACATTGAAACTCATCAAAAATGTAATGAAATTGTTTTTGGAGAATCCATGTGAAGAGGAAAGAAGACAACTTACTGACTAGGAGAAAATATTTTCAAACCTCATATGTGGCAAAGAATCAGTATTTAAAATATATAAAGAAATCTTAAAACTCAACAGTAAAAAAAAAAAAAAAGACAGTTTGCCAAAGAGAATATATAGGTAGCAAATAGCAGATGAAAAAAACGTTCAGCAGCATCAAACATCAAAAGATAAGCAAACTAACAGCACAATGAGACATTATCACACACCTGTCAGAATGCGCGAACCGTGAGAAGAATCACTGAGTCCTGGTGGGGACGCTGAGCATCACCTGGAGGTGCTGGACTTCCAGCAGGGGACACAGCACGCCTGGCGTGGCCTTCTGGGGAAGGCGTGTGGCAGGAGAATGAGACAGGTTTATTGGCATGACCAGAAGGGTCATGTTTTTCTCTTCTTGGGCACACAATTATTCCTGCAATTAACCAGTAAAATATGATAGTAAACTAGTTCTACAGTTAGTCTGAGCCATAGAAAAATGATCCTTCCACAGAAAGTTTCCTGTTTTCTGTTTCAATCTGTTAGCTTCATGGAGAAATTTTAAAGAATGTCTTAGATGTCAGTGGGGCCTGAAATGGAAAGAATTTGGATCCCAAACACCCTCAGAGATGCAGGGTTCTCTTGCTAACCCACATCACACTGTGATTTATGCTATCTGGCAAAGTGAAGGAATTTGGGGGATGTAATTAAAGCCTTTAATCAATTGACTTTAAGTAAATGAAAAGGGATATTACCCTGGCTGGGCATGACCTAACCACATACATTCTTTATAAGAGGGTCTTGTGTTAAGTTAAAGCAGAGATGTTCTCTCCTTTGTTGGCTTTGAAGAAGGGGATGGGGAGAAACGGGGGACAGCTGTCATAGTGTCAATAGTTACAAATTAAAAGAAGAAAAGCAAGCTGCTGTGAATTCTACGGCCATGAGGAAATCCATGCCGCCTCCCGATGGAGTAGGAAGCCAATTCTTCCCTTGCTGAGCCTTCGGGTGAGGCCGGGTCTGGCCGACCCCTGAGCAGGGGTGGAGTTGAGTTGTGCCGAGAAGCCCGCCCTGCGGAAACTGGACAGATGGAAAACTCGCTGGTTCAAGTTGCTAATGCGCGGTAGTTTTCTGTGCAACAGTAGCAGATGCATACAGTGACCTTGCATAATCTATATGCATTCAGTTTTTGGCAAAACTGTATCACTAGAGTCTTACCAAAGCGAAGAGTTTCATTATATTTCCCCTTATTTTCTTAAATCAACGAGAAGAGTTTCAGCAGGAAAGCACCTCCCGTAGGTGCGCTGATCTTGCGCCCATCCTCGGCTCCACCGAGTCTCCAACCTGATCATGATGGGTATTATCTTCGAGCATTTTACCACAACCGTGGAGTGCTGAGATATAACTAAACACACACTTTTTCTTTTTATCTACTCAAATGTGTCCACATTCAAAGCCATGCGAAGAGTGACGCCAGCTGTAAGAGACAGACCCCCAAATCCCAGTGGCTTCCTACAGTAAAAGTTGTTTCTCCTCATGAAACATTCCAAAGAAGGACAGGCTCTGGGAAGCGCTCCTGGGAAGCGCTCCAGGGCAGCGCTCCAGGGCAGCCATCCCCCAGCCGCCGGTTCGGGGTCCGAGGTTTCTGACCTGCACGCCAGTGGCCTCCACCATGTGGCCTCTAGCATCGCCGCGGCGCTCCTCTCTGTGGGGAGGCACAGAAGGAAGGGTCGTGCCCAAGAAGCCCCTCAGCAGTCAGCCTTGAGGTGGAGCCCGTCTACCTCTTCCCTCCTCGGTCCCACTTACGGGTCCCAGGATACGCCCAGTTGCAAGGAACCTGAGAAATAGCCAGTCTAGGAAAGGTGGAGCTAGAGCGGGGGGGGGGAGTAGGTTGGAGGCTGAGCTAACATTCTCTGATAAAAACAGGAAACTTTGTTGCCACGAATAGAAATGGTATCTCTTCATGCATGGAAATTAAAGTGCATACCATAAATTATTGATACCGTCTGAAATTCTGAGTCCCAGCTCCACCTTGGTGGATAAGAGCAAATCTAAAAGCGCTGTTTTCCGGACTGGAGTTGTCCTGAACGTCATTTCCTCAAGCCCGAGGTATCGAAGGAGTTGAAAACTATGCCTAATTTAGAGTACAACCCGTACCCCTCGGGCAAACTGGTCAGTTGTCCTCCTCCCTGCCCTTGCTGCCTCCTCGCTGCGCCCCTCCCACGCAGTACGCAGGCACGAACGGGAAACACCAGCGTAGCGAGGTGGTTCTCTGCCCGGGTGTCTCGGCATCCAGCTGGCATTTGCCAATGTCTGGAGGAATTTTTGGTTGTCACAACTAGGGGGAGACAGCTATTGACTTCTCATGGGTAGAGGCCCGGGATGCTGCTGAATCTCCTGTAGTACACGGGACGGCACCCCCATGACAAAAGAGTAACTGTCCCCAAATACCGATAGTGCCAAGACTGAGGAAACTGGTATGAGGCAATTGCCAATTAATTTGGAAATCCTGGATATCATGCAGTCATGCAAGGAAAACCTTAAGCATGTATTTCATGCCAGGCACTGTTCTGTATTCAGTGAGGCAAAAGTGAACAAGACAGACAGATTTCTTTTCCCCGCGGCGCCTGTATTCTGGCTTAGTGCACACGTGACCCAGTTAACCTTCCTGAAAGTTAGGTTTCTCGCCCACGAAGCGAGGGTCCATGTAACTCTCAGGGCACGTGCGGGGTTTAAATGAGACAGTGCGTGTGTAACGGGTTGTTAAAATGGCACTCTTCATGCTTCGCGGGGCGTGAATTCAACAGATGTTACATTCCAACGTGAACTGGAGACAGAACAGCATGGAAAAATAACCGACTGACTCACAGGACGTGGGGATAAAGAGCAGATGGACTTGGGGAGAGGACCCTGGGGCTGGTGGGGGAGGTTTGAGAGCTCGGCCAGGCCTGAGCTGTGCCCCTGGGGTTGGGGGGAAGGCACACGAGGGGCACTGACCCGTGCCTGAGAGTGTCACAGGAACCCCGGGCCGCAAGGAGGGACGGTGGTCTCGGGGAGGTCACTGCGCCCCTCTGAGTGTGCAGGCATGGAGCTGCGGGCAGATGAGATGGGATGCGAGCCTGGGCCAGATTTAAAGGGCTAACCACAGAAGTGAGATCCCAAAGGTCAGGCCAGCTTCCAAAGGCACTGTGTCTGGACTCCTCATCTCCCCACATCATATCTGTGCCCCCGGCCCTGCCTCTCAAGGCTCCAGGGCAGCGTGGTATTCACGATGAAACCCCCAGACTAGATTCTGGAAAGTCCTGTTTACTTTCACCCGTCTTGAGGGAACCCCCTGATACCTCTGAGGCCTTTGTTTGCCAGAGGAGAGTAACAGCCTGTGATCTGGCCAACAGAATTCATGGAGGGAGATTTTACTTCCAGCTCAAACAAAAACAGTGTAAAAAGCCCCAAACCAAGCAAACGTGAATGATCATTCATGCAGCGATGGCTCGAGAGCTTTCCTAAAACAAGGCAAGCTCTAAATAAATGCACACAATGACAGCAGCCATAAAATGGCACAACCACTGATAACAGTGTAAAGCTGGGTTTTCTAAACCAAGGCCTCACGGGAAAAGCTGGGTTTTCTAAACCAGGGCCTCACAAGGCCCTCCATGAAATTATCCTTTTAAAGAAAGAAAATATGGTTGTGAAGTTTGGTAAATGGTCTGAGTTTAGAAATTTATGTTAGCACTCTAAAGATTCTGAGATGTCTGGTAAAGCTGTAGTTACCTTAGCTTCACCTGGTTAATGAAAATTCTAAACTGAAGTCCTAGAACCATCTTTTCTGTATAGTGGCCAGCCTTGAGAAAATAGACTGTATGTCCTTCCTGTGGACACTGTGAACACTACCAATAGGGAGCTATTTCTTTTTCCCCACCAGCCCCTTTGTCCAGCCCCTTAATGGCAACCCTTGAAGACCTGCCCGTCTGCGCCCACATCACTGCTAGGCGGAGGCTTCGTAATGCAAGTGGCGGAAGGCCACACTTTCTTCCGTTGTTTTTCCTGCCCTGCCTCCCTTTAGCTTCTCTGGCTTCTTGGCTCTGCAGTTGGGCTATTTTCCTTGACTCAGTTCTTGACCAAACCCTTTGGGTTGCCTAGTTTGGGCTCGCTCTCAGAGCTCTGAGTGACCTAGGTCCCCCTCAAAGACCAGCCCCTGGTCGCTGACCTGTGAGCTCCGCGTACTGGCATGCAGTCCGCCGAACAACCCGCAAGCCCTTCCTTGCAGAGAGCGCAGCCCGAACACACGGGTAGGAATAGGGCACCTGTGAGGCCACACGGGGGCGTTTGTAGACCGGAGCCAGCTGGACAGGCTCTCCCAAGGCAGCGCAGGGAGCGTCACGGGCAGCGAACGCATGCGCATGCCGGGGGAGGAGGGCCTCTCACTTAGACTTAGGGGGCTGGGAGGAGATTCCCAAGAGGAAACAGCACACACTCTAACCCGGGAAGGCGAGTCGGAATGTCTAAGTGGAAACGGTCAGAGTGAAAGTAGTGCGAGTGCTCCAGTCCGACAGACGCACAGGGTCGAAGGGTTTGCTGAGAGACAGAGACAGATGTTAGAGGGACAGCAATAAGCTCCTCTGATAGAAACCTGCAGTTCAGGGAGCCCAGTAATGGGAAAGGGTAGGAAGGTGTGCCCTGCGACAGCAGCCTGGGGCCGGACTGCTTGGCCCGCCCGCCTCCTGGGCCCACCCTTCCCTGACAGTGGGGAAGGAGAGTCACTGGACTCCTGCGCTCTGTTCAGCCTTGGGCGTCAGTGATCTTTTCTCACAGGTCCGGCTCCTGTGCTTCTGCCCAGATCTTCCGCTAAGTTGAGTATACTACGGTGTGTTCTAGGGGCCTCACCCCTCCCCACCCCTGGAACGCCCCCCCCCCCCACATTGGGGGCAGGAAGAGAAGCTTGGGGCTGAGGTCAGAGTGCCTATAAAGACCAGGTGTCCGCAATAAACACTGCTGGGGCTTGCTCCCATCCCCCACCCCATCTGACCCTGTAAGTGTTCAAATTCCCGCTGATATCTGAGGACATGGATAATGAGCAAGATAAAGTAACTCATAGAAGGATTGTAAATCACAGTTAGAATCCAAACACTGATTTACTGAAAACCATCCTTCTTCTATCCAATGATAATTTCTCTGAGATAACTGGTTAATACATAAAGGGGGTAGAATTAGAATTCAGTTTCTTCTAACTCCAAATCACGTGTTCTTTTCATAACCATACTGCCCCTGGACCGAATAAATAAATGGACAGAGGGATAAACAAACGCATGAATGATCACTCTAGTCCTTGCGTTTTTTGAAATGAAATGCATTGAGTTTTCTAACAGAAACAAAATGTCTTTTCTACTGTTATTTTTCTGAAAATGAAGAAGCTTCCCAGCCAAGATCTTAGGGGTGAGGTGCGGTGGTCTCCGAGTGTCCACCTGAAGGTGCCGAGGGCTCCTTCGTCCCTCGTGGGTTTGTTTTATTTTATTTCAAGGGAGATAACGAGCATCTCATTTATTCTGGGCACTTTTGTTGATGACATACTCGTTGCCATAAAATCTGAAAAGTAAGATCAATTTTATGAGCAATTAAATGGGGTCTCTCCAGAGGTGATTAATTTTATGACAGAGGTTGGACAAGGTGAGAGGAGAGCCTGCTTCAGCTGCACTGGCGATGGGGGATGATGGCTGGTCGGCTCTGAAATAGTTCCAAACCACCTTGCTCTCAGGTCATTATTTATACGGTGCGCCTGCTGCCCCGTCCGCACGGGGAAGAGAGAGCATGTCGTTCTCCACGGCCTCCAGGAAGCGATCTACCCCTGCTCTCGGGAGTGTGATGGAAACCCGAACTGCTGGAAGCTGGACTTTTCCTTCCTGCAAGACAGATGTCCTTTGATCTGCGGTTGAGGGAACAATGAGGCCATTAATCAGTGAAAGGACCTGGTACTTGTCTGAACTCGGGAAATTGATAACAAACAGCGAAGAAACAGGTGTTTGGAGGCTCTGCCCCTGGTAGAATTAATTAATCCATACGTTCATTTAATAAATGTGCACTGAGAATATTCTGTATGTCACACACTGTGCTAAATATTGGTGTAACAAAGTAAAACTGAACATAATTATTGGGGAGCTTGTGAATCTGTGCTGGAAGATGTGTTTCTGTGTGAGATGATTCAAAAAAAATTTTTTAAATTGCTCTTGAATAGGCTTGACCACCTCAAAATCCATTGCTTACAAGACAGATGAGTAATGTGACTTGTCTCCAAGGTTACTGGTAACGCATGCCTTTGTCCTTAGAATGGTGTCCCTGCCACAGAGGGACAAGTTTAACTATAATCCTCAGGAACAGTATAGTACCATAAAAAATGCCAAAGGACATTCTAGTCACCATAGTTTATCAAAGTGGTGTCAGTTCTCCATGAAGTCTCCTTCTCACCTGAGTCTTTAGGGCACTGACTGTCCCCTCCCTTCCTGTGTCCCCAGGCATGGACAGAGCGTGGACCTCTGAGTCAGAGGACTCTGTCAAACCCAGTTGTCCTGGTATAGCTTTGACCTCAAGCAAGAAATTTTACCTTGAGGACCCTCCTCACAGCCCCTACAAGCACTATATGGTTGCAGGTTTTGAGTGAGGAGAAAAAACGCACACCCCAAATCAATGAAGAGGAAAGAAAACCAGGTCTCACTGCGTTGCGTCACAGGGAACGCAGGTGGGAGGTGGCTTCAGGCCCAGCTGAATTGCTGTTCACGAATAAATACTCTGACGATTCCCTTTCACATTTGCTCCCTCGCTGCTTGGATTTGCTTTGTATTCTTTGGTTTTCTCCAGCAGGACTTCTCAGATGGTAGCCTCTCATGTCCCTGCATTCACATTGTCCCTAAAGCCTAGACTCTCACAAGAAAGAAGGCCCCTCTTTCTTATTTGCCCCAAAATATGTCTGGGATCCATTTCTGATTGGACCAGTTTGAGTCCCATGTGACACATCCGACCAGCCTCCTATTGGCCAATTGTGAGCCACACACCCACCCCTAGAGTAAGGAGTGGGATTAATGTCCTGAGACTTCAGTGGACCCAGAGGAGGGTAGTTTCTCAAAGGGAGCTAGGAGTGCCGCTTGCAGAGCATGGAGGCTCAAAGAGCAGAGTCCTCTCGACCTGTTTTTCTTCGGCACCTTGAGCATTTAAGCCTCGTAAAGTTACTGGAGAATTAAAATATATAAGTGAAGTCTCTTACTTGGTGGGAAATACTGAGTAGATGTTCAAAAAGCCCATTTCGTTTCTTTAAAAACCAGATGCATTGTTTCATGCTTCCCTGTCTCTCCAAACAAGACGCAGAAGGTATTTGGTTTAACCTTATGGTTCCAACTTTTGTTTATAGCTTTGTCCAGATAAATACATCTGTCAGCTTACATTGAGTGATAGGATGTATTTGCAAAGGGGAAACTGTTTATGAAAGCAAAGACTGGAATTGCCGGAAATCTGGAAAGGTATCTTGGAAAAGATCACTTGTATTGATATAGGTGACATACCTCGTCCTCACAGTGACCACACCATGTCCCAAGAAGAAAGATTCAGCCGGACCCCTAATTCCCATGGTAGGAAAAATACAACTGGGAAGAAGAGATTCCGAACTCCCCTCTGGCTCTGGCCAAAGTCACACACGACACAGCAGCTTCCCTGAAGGTTTGAAAAACAAAGGTTCAGATGAACACCCCAGCGCGTGGCCTCAGTGAGGCAGAGAGTTTCTACCAGTAGCACGTCTGGCTGTGCATCTATAAACAGGGGCAGTGGAGCAGAGCAGTGTGTAGTTAGGATTTTTTTTTTAAGACATCTGGCTCTCCAGAGCAGACCTACCTGGCCTTGGAGACATGGGCTCATGGCCTGAGTTGGTCATTCAAGCTCCTGGCTTTGGGATCTCGTGCAAGAACTCATAGTCATTTTGTGTCTGGCAATCCTTGTGTACGGGGAGCCCATGCCCCTTGTTCAAAGCCGTTTCCCTGCCAAATAATTCAGTGGCCTGTCCTACCACAAAGAGGCAAGAGGAACAAAGTCCCACCCAGCGACCAAAACCTTCCTGTGAAAACCCAGTGATTGGAAGGTGCAGTGATGAAGATCTGAAGTGTGTCCCTCGGGGTCTGCATCAGGAGGGCGCAGACGTCTTTACCGGGCCCTTCATTGGGTACTGCGGGGAGCTATCCATATGCCAATGGGTCACATCCATAGGAGCCAGTCCTGGAGGTCTGGCCCCCACATTCACAGGCAGGCGTGGCCACCAGCCCCATCCTGCTGGCATCTGCCACCTCTACAGTCCATTGTGGGGGTGCACTGTGCCTTTCTGGATAAACTTCTATTGACAGGACCTAATTCTGTAGGAGGAGTGTTTCCACAAGTCAGGACAGAACTGCGAGACAGAGCGCTGGCCTTGGCGGGAAGCCCGCAGTGCACGGGGGACGGAGGTCCCTTCTGCAGCTTGTCCCTCCCTCTGGTAGGACTGCACTGCAGGACCTTAGCCACACGGGCCCTGGGAGGGGTCAGACGACACCCACCACACGACAGGGAGCCTGTGAGCGGTACAGAAGCCTGGCCGCATGCCCTGGACAGCAGGCCATTCTTTGAAAATCAGGTTATTGAGTTGCTTGTGACTTCCGGTGTTCGCTTTTTGGTTACCTCCAGCCTTTGGTAAGCTCTCGTGCCAGCGTGTCAGCCTGTGTCTGCTGTGTAGTGGTGATTCTGAATGTCCATCTTGGTCCAGGGGCTCAGAGAAGCAGCGCCGCTCCCCGAGGCCACGGTGGGGGAAGGGGCGGTCAGAGCCTCGGGCCCCCAGACACCAAGGCCTCTCGGGGGCAGCCTCAAGGATGCGGACTTCACTTATTAGAGGGTGGCAGTTCCTTCAGAGAGAGTTTTTGCTGCTTTTAAACGAGTTTTGCCCTGAACCCTGTAGCTGCCCCTCCTTGGATAATTTGCTAATAGTTGGAGGGGAAAAGAAAGACTGTGGCCTGGGGAAGTCACAGAGAGGCAGCCTGAAAAGGAGCCAGTAGTTGGAGGGATGTGGAGGATTTAACTTCGAGTGGCTTCATTGCCGCAGACCCTGCACGCCCACCCTGTCCCCCCGCCTCCCTCGTTTTTGCTCACTGGAAACCACAGCCCAAATACCCTCTGTCTTGCTGAGAATGAATACGCCTCTCTGAGAGCCCTTCTGTCGGTCCCTCCCTGTGCTAATCTCCCCACGGGTCCTGCAGGGGCAGCCGCTCACTGCAGGGCTATGGTCTGTAAGTCCAGACCTGCATCATGCAATTTGAGCAAAGAAAATGCTGAGGACTGTTCGCTGCTTACTGGGCAGGATTAGGGTGTGCTCGAGGGGTTTGAAGTATTAGATGTCTCAGAAGCACAGGTGAGGATTCAGCAAGGTCAGCTGGGCTTTTCCTCTCAGAATTCTGTAAAACAAGCCACAGAGTTCCGCCGTGAGGCGCCTCCTTGAACAGGGTTTTACACAGTAGCTCTGTTGTGTCTGCTGCGCCTGAAGGAATTTTACATCTTTTATTTGCAGCACTCTGCTGGTAGACGTGGCTGGTCACGGGGAGCTCAGGACACTCTGGGGTGGACTTACAGACATGCCAGGTCAGGCTGAATTTGTACTATTCCGGAAGCATTTTCCTGCACCTGCTATGTGCCATCTTTTTCCTGCACTTGCTATGTGTTTGGGCCAAGGGAGGCGGGAGTGGGACGTTTGCCACGTGATCAGCCCTGGAGAGGCAGAGCCGGCTGGTAAACCCTGTGGTCCTCCTTCCTCAAGCCTTCCATCCCTCTCACGTTGCACCTCCATCCTGTCCCACGGGGGGACAGTGTTCATTCACAGGGTCCTCTCGTTTGTCCCGTCCTTGCTGAACTCTTACCAAGAATCGCAAATCTCACTGCTGTCCTCTCCGTTGCTAACACCCTGGCCTTAGTGTAATCTTATTTGAAGACAGATGTAATAAGTTAAGCATGCTCGTTGTAATAATCCCTAGAGCAGTGATTTTCAACCTTTGTGTCACAAGAATGTTTAGAACATGCAATACCTGACTAGTCAGGGGCACTGACTTCTTTTCCCTTCGATTGTCAAATATAAAAATGACAACCGCCCACACAATAGCTGTCTGGTGTGAATGCCCCGTCCAGAACCATAAATACCCAGGTCAAATAATAAGAGTTGCACCCTATTGGTCACATCACATAATAAGATTGCATCTTCCTTGGTTAATTTTTGATACCAGAAATCCTTATATATAAGTGTAGGCACCTGATTTTTTAAAAAGTCACTTGAGAGCCAGAACGGTAGGTAATAACTATAATTTTTTTGTAAATCAATAAAAATAGTAGCTATTTCTTGTTGGATCTGCAGAAAATATAACATTTTTTTGGCATACCACGGAATTTTAGTAATTAGTTTATGTGTGCCATGAGTTGATAAAGGTTGAAAATCAGTGATCTGCAGCAACCACGAAACAGTATGAAGTACAAACAATGTCAATGATGCAAAATGGGATCCTGACCACTCAAAACCAGAAGAAGGGAATGAAGAATCACAGGAACAAAAAGTGAAAGGTATAAATAAAAACCAAGTAGCAATTATGGTAGAATTAAGCTCCAACTTATAAATATTTGTAGTAAAAATTTAGAAACTAAACAATGCAATTAAAAGGCACCAGTTGTGAAACTGGACACAAAGCAAGACCTAGTGACAGGTTATCTACAAGCCACGTCAACCGGGCTGTAACAGAAGGATACAACTCTACGTCGTAAAAACATTGGAGTGAAGAAGAGGCGTGGCTATTAGTGTTCATCAAAGTATACTTCAGGGAAAATATCACTGAGCAGGTGCGTTTAACAATAGTTAAAGAGTAAACAAATAACAGAGTTTTGAAGTTTCACAGAGCAAAAACTGAAGAAGTCTACACGGCATAGGCAAATGTACAGTTAAAGGCAGACATTTATTTTAATACTTGATACAATGTGTACAAAAACATTAACAACATCAAAACTCATAGAACATTGCTAATTCCGTATTTAAGGGGACATCAGTAGCTAACTTTGAGTGCCTGCTGCAGAAAAGAGGGGCAGTGTAAAGGCAATGGTCTAATATTATGGCTGAGGCAATGTACACACAACAAGAAAATGCAAGCACAATATGCTACAAAAGAAGCAATCAGAATAAGAGAGGAAATTAATGAAGTAAACGAGATATAAATAAAAAAATCAGGGGTCATAGTTTGATTACTTGGATTAATAAAAGTGACAAAAAACATATACGGCTGATCCATAGAAGGTCAAGAAAGCAGAGGAGAGTTCTGACTTGTGAAGGAGCAGGAAACACCCGAGCGGGACCGCCGGTCTGCAGCTCGGCGCACAGCCGCGAGTGAAAACGCAGTAGCTGCGGCGCAGCAGCCTCACTCAGAGGCGGTCTTGTAGAACACAGGAATGAAAAGCCTTCCCAGTGGGCAGGGCTTCCGGTGGTGCACCATGTCACGCATGCCGTGTGCAGAGAGAAGTCACCCATGGTCAGGACGTACCCGGATGCACTGGCAGCGGTGAGTGGCCTGGACAACTGGTCGAGCGCTTCGACAGAAACGATGGCAAGACCGAGAACGTGGACTTCCAGGTAAAGGTGAGGGACGGATTTGTGGGAGTGGTCACGAAGTGTGAAGACCTTTGTGTCGCGTGTTCATAGTCCGCAGAGAACATCCACCACTGGAAAGGTCTTCAGTCAGTAGACAAACTAAATGGGCAGGATGACAATGGCCAGACTCTGTCAGTACCTGTGCAGATGATGTCAAGAAGGGCACATTAATTCAATTTCCAGAGGGGCAAAAATGGAAGCTGTGCACCGGCCTGACAGCCTGGACTTCCACTTCCCAGGAGACGCGGCTCTTCCCACTGCTAAACAAGTGGCGTGTTAGCGACAGACACCGAGTCTGAGCCGGCAATGTGGCATTGCTCCTCAAAAAAAACTAGGTGACCCCTCGATGTCAAGTCCACCCTGTGGAGCCACCTCGGAAGGGACAGTGGTTCATTCTCAAAGGAACAGACATGTATTCTGTGCATGGATTTATATTTGCTGCCCATAGGGCTTCAGGCATGACCACCGTCCAAGGCCTGCTTGAGTGTTCAGTCCACCAGCATGGGGTGCCACATAATATCAGGGCAAGGGACCCACATCTCAACAAGAGAGGTGCACTAGCGAGCCCGTGATCAAGGAATCCAGCGTGATATCGCATGTTCAGCTACACAGAAGCTGTGGGCCTGACGGAGCTCTGGAACGGCCTGCTGGAGGCACAGCCAAGCATCTGCACGGAGGCAGTGCTTAGGGAGGAGGGACGTTCTCTGCTGCGTGCAGTGCGCTCTGCACCATAGACCTCTGTGTGGTGCTGTGCTCTCAACAGGAAGGGTACGTGGGGCCAGGACCCAAGTGCTGGAAGCAGGTGCGACCTCACTCACCATCCCTCCCAGTGACCACGGAGGGGATCAGCGCTCCCCTCCCTGCGACTCTCGGCCACAGAGCACTCTTGGATGTCAAAAGGAGCCCACCTTCACCAGGGTCACAGCATGAGCTTTGCTGAATTAAAAGCTATGGGTGCCACCCGGTTAGTTGACTCTCTTTGTCATGAATGTGCAGGCAAACAAAGGAGTCACCGCCTTGGCAGCAGGAATGGATGTGGTTGTGAAGGTAAGGCGGGCTGCCCCACACACACGGGCGGGGAGGAGTTGGTGTAGCACCCAGGCTAGC
The DNA here is from genome assembly GCA_004026765.1 of Micronycteris hirsuta. Lineage (NCBI taxonomy): Eukaryota > Metazoa > Chordata > Mammalia > Chiroptera > Phyllostomidae > Micronycteris > Micronycteris hirsuta. The sequence continues at coordinate 15,234 of PVJI01023294.1, forward strand.
CTCTTGAGTGCTTCTTTGCAGGACCTTGACCCACTGTGATGAAATGGGCAGGCACAGTGACCAGGGACTGAGTTATGAGGGTCTGGATTATGCTACCAGCTATGGCCTCTCCGCCAGCAGGGGTAGCAGCGGAGGGAGGAACCGAGAACTGATAGAGGAGAATGGCAAGAAATGTCCACCAGGGCCAGAGACTAAATGAAGTGGCGTGGTTATACTTCGTTGCACAGACTCCCTTCTTCTACTGTCTCCTCCGCCAGAGTGACCCCGAAAACACCAGGGCAGTACCCCCTAAGTGCCTGTGGGGGGCGGGATTTGAGCAACGTAGGAAGCAGGCTGTCATAGTCACGATCACAGCTTCCAGAGGCTCCTCGAAGTCCCGCTTGTGGGGGTGGGAGGTGGGCGTGGAAGCCTATGACTTCCAGCAGTTGGCTCCTGGGGCCACTGCTGCAGAGGCGCCTGGGCCACCACAGGCCCTTCTCGGAGCGGCCGGGGCCAGGGATGGAGGTCGGCAGGTCTACAAAGGCCCGTCGTCGTGCCCAGGGCGAGAAGACTCTGAAGGACAGTACTTACTGCAGAGCCCCTCGGGGGACTGGGCGAGGCTTTGCTGGGTCGGAACTGCCGTTTGGCATCTCCCTCTGCCCAGCTCTGCTTCTGCTCCGTTCCCTTCCTGCATAGTGATCTTTAATAAGCGTTTCATACCCAAACCTCTTGTCCATTGTCCCAGAGAAGCTGTGCTAGTTTTCCATTGCTGCTGTGACAAACTGCCATGCATTAGGTGGCTTACAACAAGACAGTTTATTGTCTTCAGTTCGATAGGTCAGAAAGCTGACACATCTCACGCCAAGGGGTCAGACTACGTTTCATCCCTGTCTGCAGACTCTGGGATCTGTCCCTTGCTTGTAGAGGCCACCTTTGCTCATGGGCCCTTCCTCCATCTTTAATGCCAGCGACATGGCGCCCATCTGGCGTTCTTCAGTTGTCCCATCTCCCTCTCACTGAGCTCAGCAGGGAAGGGCTCTTTGGTTTTAAGGGCTCAGATTTTGGACCGACCAGGATAGTCTCTCATCCCAATGTCCTTAGCTCTATCCCATCAGCAAAGTCCCCTTTGCCATGTGAGATCACATGCTCACAGGTTCCCGAGACGAAGTGTGGACACTTCTGAGAGGCCGCTACTCTGCCAACCACAGAACCCGACAGTCTCGCAACTGTTTCAGCCTTCGCTTTCTTATCTTTAAAATTGTGTGAGAGATTAAAGGCTTCCAAGCTAGCTTTAAGACCTAATAAATCAAAGACTCGGGAACTTGTCAATCTCCCCAAATTGTACAAAACATTTCATCGGCTGGTGCATACGCACTTCTCTCTGAAGGCGGGCAGACGGCAGTGAACTTGCTTTCTGTTTTGTCTGGGTTCAAGGGCCACTGCCCTCAGTCCATCTGCTCCTGGGTAAACGATTCCCGTGCTACCTCGCCGTGGTTAAAGGACAGCAAGCGGTCTTTGCGGGAGAAGGTTGGCTTCAAAGACGTTCTGTCACTTTGGGTACAGATCGTGGGAGAAAACAGGCACTTACACAGTCGCCAGTGTTCCTTGTAGCAGCGTTTACTGGCTGCTCCCAGGGACCCAGAAGTGACTGTGTTTCACACTTTACATAGATCTGGCAAACAACCCTGTAAGAGACTCTCCTTAATCACCGCGGATTTACAGATGGAGTGACGCTTAGAAAGGTCTTTTCCCAAGGTTCTGTAGCTGGGCTTTTTGGGGAGTCCGATTCAGACCCCAAATTCACTGTTCCAGAACTTGCTCGGTCCCAACAATCTACTAGAATTGTGCTAAAATAAACGCACAAACATTTATTTCCTAGCTTTACTCAGTGTCTGCCTCATCAAAACCTTCACAGCAGGTGTCTTGAGATTTGTACCGTTAAGAGTTGCCCTAGGACGAGCTGAAATTCAGTCGGCTCTCACTGGGTATGGTCGTACCATTTCTACAGATGTGGAAATCGTTCCATTATGTTTGGTAAGTAGCCTTGTTCCAAGCCCCTGAGGCTCCTACTCGCCTAACCACCCTGCTGCCTGGGCCCCTGACTTTCTCAGGGTCTGGGCAGTCCCAGGTCAGCAGTCCCAGGTCAGCAGGGGACCTCCAGCTCTAGCTCCAATGACAGTAGTAGCATTGTCCAGCAGTCCACGGTGACTGCCACCATCACAATGCACAGAGTCTGGTGAGGAGGCAGGTTTAGAAAGCCACACAGCTATTGTCAGATTGTTCTTAATTTCAGTGTCTCTGGTTACATTTTGTTTGCTTTTTTTCTTCTGTTGATTATGTTCCAGTTAAAGGTGAGATCATAGGGTATTTGTCAGTTTGGGGAAATTACAGAAAGAGCCTTATTCTGGGAAACTGAAGATATGAATTCTAGTACAATTTTTTCAGCAATTAGTGTATGATTTATTTTCTCTGATCATTGTTTCCTAATCTAAAAAAATTAAAAAATTTTAACTCTTTCAAAAAACAAAAAAAGAAAGCCATACAGAAGTTCAAGGAAGGCATTTAAACATGTGTGGCTTTTGAAGGTAACCTAAAACAGATCAAGGTTCAAGTTTTGACTTCATTAGCGCCTTGGATATAACTCTTTATGATTCTGAGATTGCTTCTCCATCTGTGAAAAACAAGGCAGCAAGACTTTAGGGTTATCCTGAGCTTTGGATGAGCTAATTATGCAAAAGAACTTTATCACATTTAAAACACTCTAATTGTAAAAAGCTTTCGTTTTTACTCTTAAAAAGGGAACTCAAAGAAATATTTATCTAATGAGATAAAAGTCTATATACCTCACTGTACTATAAGTGGCCCCTAAACTACTAACGACCCTGTTATGGCAAGTAATAGGCTCCGTCCCTGGAGTTTCGGGGTCCCACAGCTGAATGCACCATTGCTCTGGAAATTAACCAACTTTTTTCTCTGCCCGAATGGAAGGAGTCCTGTATCCTTCATTTAGACATCGAGAACTTGGAGCATATGGGCCCCTACCTTTGCTGCCCTGCACGCTTCCAGGCAGAAAGTAGATGATCAGAGATGTGTGTTGAAGACATTTCTACTGAATCACTGTTTCTAGTGAATATCCCAATGTCTTACACATGTCCTTTTATACAGTTACATCTACTCTCACGCTGCTGTCTCCGTCAGGTCTGACACAGACCCTGTGACACGGCAGTAATAAGGTGAACACTCATGCGAAGAAGCACTAAAGTGAACATATCGATGCTAGGAGCCGGGCGTCAGGCTACCGGCGATACGAGGGTGTAAACTATGGAGAGACGGACAGATAGATGATGTGTGTGTGTGTGTATGCACAGGCATATGTATCTGCGTGTCAGGGTGCATGTGCATTCACATTTGTGTGTGCACCCGTCTGTCTTTCTCTGTTTACCTATCAGGCAGTCAATTAATATTAAATAGCCACCCTTCTAAAATCACAAGCAAATGGCATGACTAGACTCCCAACTGCTAACTATTCTGATTTATGGAAGAGTTTCATGCTCTTTCCTCATGTCATAAATGTACTGGAAAATGCTAACATAGTAGCGATATCACTGATACATAGTAAAAAGAAAAAGTGGCTCCTTGGGTGTTATAACCCAGTACAGGTACTAGAGCCAGAGGGAGAAATGCTGAAATGGCGGACCCGGGTAACCCGGCAGCTGGTTTCACTGGGGAGGCAACAGAGCTCTTTTCCCGAGGGGCTGGCAATGATGGCCGTTCTTCCCCCATCACTGACTCTCAAGACTATGTGGGACGAGAATGACCCGTTGTGTCAGGGAATACTGCTGTTCAGGGAGTGCCCGACGCATGAGCTGTTGGCACGGGGTGCTGTGAGGAACCATTAAGGTGCAGCTTGCCAATGTGCACGATACTTGGGGAGCCATTGCTCCCAAAAGGATCAGTCTCTGTCTGCTGACTCTGAGGGCTTCATTCCTGAGACACAGAGGTAAGGCTTAAGTGGAAGAGGTTCTCAGACAAGTTGCTTCACTGTGTGTGTGTGTGTGTGTGTGTGTGTGTGTGTGTGTGTGTGAGAGAGAGAGAGAAAGAGAGAGAGAGAGAGAGAGAGAGGACGCAGAACTCTAGTAAAGGAATTTCTAGATCCCCAAATCTCCCTCCTGACCTGTGTCGTTGTCAGCGCGCCCACCCACAGGTGCTCACTCGGCCGCTGTGATGGATGGGATATGAAATGACACATGGAAAGGACGCCACCCTTGGTGCAGGGACTGAAGGCTTCTTGCCCCCCAACATTCGTATGTTGGACTCCCGAGCCTCGTTTCCCCTTTACGTTCACACGGTTGATCGTGCTACTGTTCAGAGTGCTTTTAGCATTTGATTTTCAGGACAGACTCCTGGGCTGTCTGTCTGCCTCACTGGACACGCTTTCTCGGTCTCTTCTCCTGGATCCTTTCCCCCTTCCTCATCTCTAGCTGGTGGACACCCCCAGAGGTCAGCCCCTGGACCTCTTCCTCTCTCTCTTGACTTTTACTCCCTTGACAGCGCTGCACAGTCACGGGTCTTTAAGTGACACACACACACACGCATGCGGTGGTCACCCTTCTCTCCAGCTCACTGCGTTCCAGTATCTCCATCTCTGTGGGCGGTGCCTTTCACTCCGTCAGTCCAGGCAGCAAACTAAGAATTGGCCTTGGTCCCCTATTTACTTATATCCCACATAAGCAATGAAAATCTACTACCAATAACCTAGCAATAAGGCTCTCCACTACGCCTTTAAAGCATACAGTCAAACAAATAAGCAGGGCTGCTCCTCGCTCCCATTGCTGCTGTCCTGGCCCAGGCTGCCACCACCTCTTAGTGGCATCAATGTCACAGTCCCTGAATGAGTTCCTTGGTGGCACTTCTCCCCTGTACAGCCAAGTTCCAGAGTGTTCTTTAAAATTACACATTTTTGTGTCATTTTTCTGCTCAGAATATATGCCATTAAAATAAAATTCAAAACCCATGAAATGTCACGAGGTCTTACATCATCCCACACAACGTGTCCCTGCCCGTCTCTACCTCCTCACCTCCTCCCCCTCTGCCTCGTAGTCACTGCCGTTCTGTTGTGATTGAAACATGGCGCGCTTGTTCCTGCCCCTGAGCCTTTCTGCTCGTTCTCCCTTCTGCTTAGCACCTCCCTCTGCCGGCCTTGCTCACCCCTCACAGAGGCCTGCCCCGGCTGCCTGAACTGAAACAGCATCCTGCCTCCCTCCAGCAAGCCACCACTTTGCTTTATTTTTTATTGTAACCATCTCGATCCAAAATTCTTTTATTGATTGATGAATATAATAGTTTATAATAGTGTATTTCTTTAACCTACAACTCTCATAATAATCTAAGCTCCAAGAGGACAGAGTCTTTATATATATATAAATTTATATATAAATATTATATTAATATATATTTATTTGCATATACAAAGTTCCATATGCTTAGAAGAGTTTGGATTATAAGAAGGTACATAAAGATACATATATGTATATAGATATGTATATAGATGCATAAGTAGGTAGATAAAGTAGGTAGATATCAATATAGACATATATGGGGTCTGTCTGGAAATAGTCCATCCATTGTTAATATAACAAGAACGGTTTGTGTGACTTTGACGTAACCTGGCAGCCAAGGAGAGTGGACTGGAATGTGCATTCATGAACAATGATGATTTCGCTGTACTCGTCAGTGGGGGTGGTAGACACCGTTGAGTGAGCATGTACACTGTGTGGCCGTCACATTCAAAATGACTGAGTGAGTAGAGCAATGATTCTGCATCAAATTTTGCGTTAAGCTTGAACATTCCTCCATGGAAACTATTTGGATGATTCAAAGGCTTTTGGGGATGGTGCAGTGGGTGCAACACAAATAAAACTGTGGCACAAATGCTTCAAAGATGGTCAAGAATCTGTTGAAAGTGATCTGTGTTCTGGAAGGCCCGCGACAAGCAGAGCACCTGAGAGTGCTGAACATGTTCGGGCTGCGGTCAGCAAAGATCGGTGACTGGCAGTGCGAGAACTAGAGGCTGAGCTGGGGATCCCAAACACTACTGTGCCCAAGATTTTGATGCAGGATCTTGGCATGAAACGTGTCCTGGCAAAATTCATTCCATGGCTTCTGCACCCAGAGCAGAAGGAACATTGAGCTGCAGTTGCTAATGATTGACTCAAACCACCACCAATGAACCAGGTTTCCTCAAGAAGGTCCTAACTGGGGATGAACGGTGGGTCAGCGGCTGTGATCTGGAAACAAAGGCCCAGCTGTCCCAATGGAAGTTGCCTGGTTCTCCACGCCCAAAGAGGGTGCAGAAAGTCACAGCAAGTTCAAGACCATGTTAACTGTGCCTTTTGATTGGTGCTGTCCATCATGAGTACGCCCCTCCGGCCAGACGATTACTAAGGAGCACTACCTCAATGTTCTTTGTTGGTTGAGAGCAACAATGACACGGCGACTGCTGTGGGCAGCTGGTGACTGGCAGCTTCCTCACAGCAACGCGCCTGCTCGTGCCTCACGTCTTGTACAGGGTTTTATGATGGAACATCAAATCATCCCGGTGACTCAGCCCCCTGCAGCCCAGATTTGCTGCCCTGTGACTTACGGCTTTTCCCCAAACTAAAATCGCCTTTGAAAGGGAAGAGATTTCAGTCCAGCAATGAGATTCAGGAAAACATGATGGGGCGGCTGATGCTGATTCCAGCAAAGGATTTGCGGAGTGTTGTGAACAGTGGAAGAGACGCTGCAAGAACTGCGTGCGGTCCCAGGGTGCCTACTTTGAAGGGGACTGAGGCACCATTGTCCTCTGTACAATGTTTATTCATTCTGTCATCTATCTTCTTCAATACATGTCTCTGTCATAGCACATGGCTGGACACCTTCTGGACAGACCTCATAGACTGTGCATGTATATCCTTTATATTCCATGTACTCCCTGTATCACGTGTAGAAGATATAATTTCTATTTATACATACGAATATAATACAGTTAGGTTTGTATCCCTACGCCTATTGAATGAATGAAAGAATAGCCCCGCAGACGCTGGAGCGTGCGCCGCCCTGAGCGAGCTGAGCTGTGTCGCGCTGCCTTGTCCTGCCTGACCACTCTGGTAATTGGAACTGCTCCCGAGTGTCCGTCAAGAATTCTCCGGGCTGCTGCTAACAAGGCACAGACCTCTCTCCAACAACAAGACCTTCTGGAATCAGGTCTCTGCGGGCCCTTCAGAAATAACACAGACACAGCGCAGTAAAAACAGCCTGCAGAAACGGCGTTTATTCCTCCCTTTACAACCGAAGTCTATCACAGGAAATGCCAAGCAAACACATATGAATAGAAATGAATTCTCAGATTTATCTGCGGACGATAACAACCTAATAAGGTTTCTCTGGCGAAAGCAGGGCAGGCGGGAGGATAAAAGCACCCTCAATTTCTTCTTTTCAGCCCACACATAAAGGCAGCTCCTCCTGGTTTCCAGCTGGGGCCTTCTCTGATCACCCATAAGTGGTCCTAACTGCCTTTGATTGGAGGTGAGAAGGGAAGGAGCCCTCTTTTGCATTGCTTATTCCCCATGGCACCAAGTGCAGCCACCCCGCCTGGCACCCGGGCTTCGCCTCCCTCCAGGCCCACTCCTAAGGCACCGTGGCCTGCAGCCCTCGCCATCCAGACCTGGAACGACGGTGTGTGTGTGTCTGTGTGTGTACTGTTTCAGGCCAGAAGTTAAAAAAAAAGCTCAAAAGCCTCTAGTTACCTCAGTTGTCAGGTCATTTTCTGCTCATGAGCCCTAACCGCATGCCCTAGTTCTAACAGCTGCGCTCTGCTCTCCTTCTCTGTGCTCGAGTCCCAGGCCCCGTGCTCTCAGGACACGCACCCAGTTTCCATCCCAGACACGGTTTGTGCATTCCCAGCTGCGGTCCGACTCACCTTCACCCCGCTCCCCCTTCCTTCCCAGACACCCTCAAAGTCCTGGCCTCTGAGCCCTGCTCTCCTTGAGAGTCCCCCCGCCTCGGTTCAGCAGGAGAGCCCCGGGCCCTGAGCAGCGGTGTCCTGAGACAGAGCTCGAAAGTAAGCGGCAAGTCACTCCAAACCATGGGTTATTCCAGAGAAGAACGAGAGCTGTGGGGCAGGGAGAGTTAAGGCAGCGACCTAGACCGCACAGGAGTAGCTGATGTTTTGAAAGCTCGTGTGGGGGGAAGCTAGAAAAAGCTGAGTAAAATTGCACAGGCCTCGGGACGTAGCAGTGGGTAGTAGGATTCTTTTCAGATTCTTGGAAGTTCCACCACTCAAGTAGCACTAAATCTTTACAATTTTAGTGAAATGCCGCCCCTCCCCTTTCACAGACAGACGGCTTTTGAGAGGGATGCGTTTGTTAAGTTGATGAGGGATAACAAGGATTATCCCAGAATCAGAGTAAGTAAAAGGTGTTCAATAAATTTTGACCACCAAGTTAACTGCAGTGGAGAAGAAAACTGTTCACACATGCGATTTGGAATGATTTAGGGATAAAGCTCCTTTGAAGTGTTCATCCATGCTGTCCTCTAATGCCGCCCGCGGGGTGATTAAC
>PVJI01023295.1:0-23817 GCA_004026765.1 Micronycteris hirsuta
AAAAAAAAAAAAGTAGAACATTGAACCAAGCCCAGTTCCTTTGTAAAATGACACACCCACAATGCTCACCTGGCCTCCAGGTAAATTACTTAATCTCTCTAGACTCAAATCCCTCTTCTGTGAAATGGGAAAGTTAGTAATAACCCCCTCATTGTGTGCTTGTAGGCATTAAATGAGATCATGAAAGCATCAGGCTTAGCAGCAGTGGCCTGCCTACAGTCATCTCTCCTATACGTCAGTATTATAATTAATTATCAGCTTCACCCATGTGAGGTGAAGCTCCCAAAACACTTTGCTGGCATTCCTCCTTTCTGAATAACCTCCCTAGCAACTCTCCCAAGTGACTAACCCAACTCTATCGAATAGGCTGGGGATGTGGGTGTTGCCTGCAAATTATTTTGACATATTCAAGGTATAGACCGACAGCATGTTTGGCTTGCTGAAAGGAACGTGTCAAACGGAGTTAGGCTGTTATGAGAAGTTGTTTTACAATTGGTAAATCATGTCACCCTTCTGAGCCCACCAGTGACACTGGAGTGATAAATAATATCTGCCACCCACCTTTCTGACAAGAGTGAGGCAAGCATGAATTGGATTAAGAAGAAGCCAGTCGAACACTTTGATTTTCTTGAAGAGAGGGGATCCACAGGCCCTGCTAGCTAGAGTACTGCATATTGTCAGGCTCCCTGTTTATTTAGTCTGTGTGGCTCTGGTTGCTGTATGCATTGTGAAACAAATCAATTGCACCTTGAATGGAAACTTTTCACAGACTTTCACATTTTGATTTATTTTTGCTGTACAGCCAGTGAGTGATTCAGGTTAGTTTAGAAATGCAGAGAGGAAAGGCGTCATGTCCTTTACATTTATATGGTGGTCTCTGGGGTGCTTGGAGCTGTGTGGACTGAGAGATGGGACTGACTCCCTTGGAGGGAGCTTTAGTTCATTTGCTGCTGGACACTGATTTAATCAGTGGTTTCTCTTTGCAGTGAAGGCTAAAATGAAGTGAAAAAATAACATCTGTGAGCATATAGTATATAGTATACAGCACTGTGCTTGTGTTTTACTTGCTCTGAGAGATTGTATAATATAGTGATTAAAAGTGTACACTCTGATTTGGCAATTATACCTCCATAAAGCTGACAGAAAGAAAAAAGAGTTTATGCTCTAGACCAGACAAGTGACTTAACTTCTCCAGTCTCAATTTCCTCATCTGTAAAATGGAGTGTGTTGGAAATATCTCTGTGCCTTCAAGTCTACTCTCCACACATTCTACCCTGATGTCTGCTCCAAGAGGCTAGCTGCATGGATGTCATCAACAGGCTATAGCCCTGAACATCCTGTTCAGGTTGGCCAGTAGGGAACCCATGGTGTAACTGAGGAGTGCAAGTTAGGGTATTTATTTCTCTAGCTCTCTCTCTTCAGAGTTGCTCTGTGTTAAGTGAGCCTTTTGCCAAACTTCACTATCACACTATGACTCACTTTCTTTCATCTTCCAGTAGTGCTCCCTCTTCCCTTGTTCCTACAGGCAGGGGGTGGGGGGCAGGGGGACAGCTCTGCTGCTCTCAGCCTCAGGTCCCTGCACTCTCCCTTATAGGTCCCTAAACCCAGCCTACATCTTTGTAAATAGCCTCTTTGCAGATAAGCCATGCTCAAAGCACTCTAACATTTGTTTTCTGTAGGATCCTGATTGATACTTGCAGATAATCAGAGTAGCTACCTTTTGCAGATGGACAGTATCTAGCACATATCTTTTTAATTTTAGGTATATTTTATTAATTATGCTATTACAGTTTTCCCAATCCCCCCCATCTTCTCTCTGCCCTGCACCTCCCAACCCTCTAGCATCCCCCCTTAGTTCATGTCCATGGGTTGTACATGTAAGTTCTTTGACTTCTTTGTTTCCTATACCATAGGGAGAGGTTAAGAAAACCTCTCCCTATCTATTTTATGCCTATCAATTATGTTCCTTATTCCCTGCACCTTCCCCCCCATTCTTTTCCTCCCACTCCCCCCTGAAAACCCTCCATGTGATCTCTATTTCTCGGATTCTGTTCCTGTTCTACTTGTTTGCTTAGTATTTTTTTTAGGTTCAGTTGTTGATAGTTGTGAGTTTGTTGTCATTTTACTGTTCATGGTTTTTGATCTTCTTTTATTTTTTAGCTAAGTCCTTTTAACATTTCATATAACAAGGGCTTGGTGATGATGGACTCCTTTAACTTGACCTTACCTGGGAAGCACTTTATCTGCCCTTCCATTCTAAATGATAGCTTTGCTGGATAGAGTAATCTTGGTTGTAGGTCCTTGCCTTTCATGACTTCAAATACTTCTTTCCAGCCCCTTCTTTCCTGCAGGGTTTCTTTTGAGAAATCAGCTGATAGTATTATGGGAACTCGTTTGTAGGTAACTGTCTCCTGTTCTCTTGCTGTTTTTAAGATTCTCTCCTTCTCTTTAATCTTGGGTAACTTTATGATGATGTGCCTTGGTGTGTTCCTCTTTGGGTCCAGTTTCTTTGGGAATCTCTGAGCTTCCTGGACTTCCTGGAAGTCTATTTCCTTTGCCAGATTGGGGAAGTTTTCCTTCATTATTTGTTCAAATAAGTTTTCCATATCTTGCTCTTGTTCTTCTCCTCCTGGCACTCCTATGATTCGGATATTGGAACTGTTATAGTTGTCCCAGAGGTTCCTATGGCTCTCCTCATCTTTTTGAGTTCTTGTTTCTTCATTCTGTTCCAATTGGATGTTTATTTCTTCCTTTTGTTTCAGATCGTTGATTTGAGTTCCAGTTTCCTTCCCTTCACTATTGGTTCTCTGTATATTTTGCTTTATTTCACTTTGGGTAGCCTTCATTTGTTCCTTCATTTTACAACCAAGCTCAATTAGTCCTGTGAGCATCCTGATTACCAGTGTTTTGAACTCTGCATCAGATAGGTTGGCTATCTCCTTGTCACCTTTTTCTGGAGTTTTGGTCTGTTCTTTGATTTGGGCCATATTTCTTTGTTTCCGTGCACATGTTATGTTGTAGGGGGGCGGGGCCTTAGGTATTCACGGGGTTGGGGGGTAACCCTCTTTGCTGTCGTTGTGTTACTGCCTGTGGGGGAGGGGTCAGAGAGGGAACAATGAGGCTAGCTTGCTCAGCTCTAGACCCACTTTCCAACAAACTCTGTTGGGTGAGACTGGGAGTTTCTCCCACCATGGCAACCACCACAGTAGTTTACAGCTAGCTTTAGTCTTTAGTTTCCCATTCAGCCAGCCCTGCCTCTCTCACAAGGTCTGCTGCCGTGCCATGGGTCCTCTCCACCTGCCTGGCTGCTTATCTCTCTCCCTCCTGGTGGTCTGGTGAATGTTTTTTTTAACTCCTTGGTTGTCAGAGTTCCATGCAGTTCAATTTTCTGGCACTTCTGGTTGTCTATTGTTTTTAGATTGGTTGTTATCTTCCTTTTGGTTGTAAGAAGAAGGGAAGGGTTTCTACCTATGCTTCCATCTTGGCCGGAACTCAGTGTTGTTCATTTCTTAATAACTCACAACTGTAAGAAGTCTTTTCACAGAATTTTTCAATCACATAGTTTCTCTCTCCATCCTTGAGTAGGTATATCTGTTATATTTTAAGTCCTTATTCAAAATAATTCCTTCTCACTTCCTTATTTGTATAAGATACTTTAAACCAAAAGATATCTTTTCCTCAGCTAGAGAACTATTTCCCCATTGACTTCTAGAAGAAGGGAAAAAAAAAGATTCCCATTTTCTCCTCTACCTCAAAGGGGTCCTTTTCCTGTCAAGCAGCCTCTTTCAGAGACAAATTCATCTGAGGACATCTGGGATCATTCCAGTCCTTCTTAACATGACCATAATGGTCAATGTATCTTCTTATATTAGGGCAAGTATCTATAAGAGAGATTTCCCACACTGATTCTTCTGTGTTTTCTCTTTCTCAGATGTGAGACAGTATTTTTTGTAATGTCTTCTAGACAGAGAGTCATGGCTTGATAGCTGGCTAAGTCTTTGACTGACATAGCAACAGCTGATTAAGTCCTGGTAGTTCAAGATAAGATGAGGAAGGGGATCTGGGGCAGAGATCTAAGGTTGGAGGTGCAGACTCAGTTTTCAAGGCCACTGTCTTGCCTGGCCCAGTGCAAGCTTGCCAACCAATAATTTTCTTATTGTTAGTATTTTTTAAAACTGTGGTGATATGCCTGGATGGCATTTGGATTTGAAACCAGATCTTTCTGGCTATGGAGCATGACACTGTTTTCATCTGTTCATTGTCCCCATCAATCCAGTTTTTATATATCAAACCACACCTCATTTTTCTTTAGATGAGGGGGATTTTTTTTTTTACAGTTTAATTTATTATGTGAGTTTCAGGGTGGAGGGCAAGCCTATGCTGGGATCTCATTTGGTCTTTTTACTGACTTTGGGCAAATCCTTCCTCAAAGCCTCTGCTTTTCCATCTGTAAGGGGAGGAGGTTCGCCAGGATATATCCTTTCTGGTTCTACCATTCTGTGAGTAGGAAAGCCAGTCTTTTAATTGGTACAGCCTGTGTGGTCAGATGCTAATGTAGGTTTATGCCAATTACCAATAAAGATAAAACAACCCTGCTCATTAGCATGGAAACACGGGCCATTTTTCCACCTTACATTAATATCTCCTAATTCAAGCTTCCTGAAATACTTAAGCTCCACAATGAGTACATTCTCTCTTGGACTGTTCCTGAATTGTCTCATGTGTGGAAGTCTCAACCTTCTGGGAAAACATTAAGCAACTTGCAGGTAAGATTCACTCTGGTAGTTTCAAGTGCTGCTATGCTGCTACATATGATCTCTGTCCCAAACCTCTCACCTCCATGTCCTATAGGCACCTCCAAAGCAAACTGTCTACAGTCAAACCTATTTTTTTTCTCTCAAGTCTGTGCTTTTGTGTTCTTTATCTCAATGAAATTACCATCATTTGCCAGTTAATGATATCAGAAACTAGGAAATCTTCACTCATGCCCACTCAGTCTCATTGATTTGGTCTACTTAATGTTTCTTTCTTTCTTTTTCTAATTCTTTATTGTTTATGATATTACAGTTGTTCCAATTTTCCTCCCTTTGCTCCCCTCCACTGAGCCTGCCTCCCACTCCCATAGTCAATCCCCACACTGTTGTCCACTTGTTTCTTTAAATCTTGTGTTAGTTTTCTAGATCCTCTGTGACAAATTACCACAAACAGAATGGCTGAAACAGTTGAAATTTAATCTCTCATATTTCAGGAATCCAAAAGTTCAAAATCAAGGTGTCATCAAGGTTGGTTCCTTCTGGTAGCTCTGAGGGGGAACTGTTCCATGCTTCTCTCACATTTGTGGTGATTTGCCAGCAATACTTGATGTTCTTTGGCTTCTAGACAAATCATTCCAATCTCTGCTTCCATTTTCATATCACCTTCTCCGTGTCTCTGTGTATCTTTTTATGTCTCTTAAGGACACTCCCATTGGACTTAGGGCCCACTCTAATCCAGTATGATCTCATCTTGCTCCCTACTTTAATTGCACCTGCAAAGACCCTATTTCCAAAGGTTACTTTCTGCCCTTTTGGGTGGATGTGAATTGAAGGGGCGATAGTATTCAACCCACTTCAAACCTTTTCACTCTGTTATCATGTTCCAAGTTCTAGCCTTTCCTCCAGCAGCCTCCTGTCTCCAGCTTTGTTTTCCCCTCATCCCAATCCACACTTTACTTAATTTTCAGGACTTTCTGAAACGTCTATCTTTTTGGTTTCTTGCTCCACTATTTAGATCCCTCCCTACCCAATGCCAGAGGAATGGTCTTTAAGCTACCAATACTAGGCTCTCTGTGACCAGTTGGAACACACATGGATGGTTATCTAACCAGCATCCCTTTCCTTCTTCTTCTTCAGGACCAGAGCCCTGGTGGTTTGGGACGCCCATGAGTCTAACTATATTTACCAGGCTATCCAGCACCTATTACTTTTGTCGGGAACATGTGGCATAGTTCTGGCCAATAAGAAATAAATAGGAAGATGGGACTTACAGAAAAGGTAGGCAGATTTGGTCGGTACATAATTTTTGTTTTCTGCCTTCATTTTCTTCCTGTTTGGAATGCAGATGAGATGCTGAAGGTGGAGTAACCATCCTGTGATCACAGGGTCAAGTACATGCTAAGGGTACTGAGGTGAATGACAGAAGGACCATGAGTAGTACTATGGTGCTTCTGTACCAGCTGTAAACTATCTACCCTGGGAGTCATTGTTCCATTAGTAAAATAGAAGCTTTTAAATATTGGTCGAAGGGTACAAAGTTTCAGATATACAGGATAAATAAGTTCTGGGGGTCTAATATACAACAGGGTGACTCTAGTTAACAAAGTGTATTGTATACTTGAAATTTGCAGAAATAGTAGATCCTGTTTTCATTAAAAAATTTCTTAAAAACATAACTGAGATGATGGATACGTTAATTTGATTGTAGTAAACATTTCACAGGATATACATATGTCAAAACATCACATTGTATACCTTAAATATAAACTTTTTTAAAAAAGATTTTATTTCTTAATTTCCAGAGAGAGGGGAGGGGAGGGAGAAAGAGAGAGAGAGAGACATCAGTTGGCTGCCTCTTGCATGCCCCCAACTAGGGACCCAGCCCACAATGCAGGCATGTGCCCTGACTGGGAATCAAACCCTCCACCCTTCAGTGTGCAGGCTGGCACTCAATCCACTGAGCCACACCAGCCAGGGCAAATATAAACTATTTTTATTTGTTCATTATACCTCAGTAAAGCTGAAAAATAAATAAATAATAAAATAGAATAAACAAAAAAAATCTAGGAACTTTGTTTAAGTAACATTTTGGGAGTTTGTTACTAACAGTCAGATTCAGTTCTTTACTGATTTTGATACAACTGTTTACCCAGCGCCATCACCTATTCTTCTCAAATTTTAATCCTAAATTTGGACCACATTGAATTATTTTCTGCACTGTGAAAGCACCTTGCTCTGTTTTTCAACTGGGCCTTTGTAGATGATGCCCCTCAGCTCTGGGCATGGTCTGTTTATCTTTCTGACCCAAGTGCCACTGCCTTGTGGAAGTTTTTATTTATTTATTTTTAGAGAGGGGAAGAAGGGGAGATACAGAAGGAGAGAAATATCAATATGTAGTTGCCTCTGGAGTGCCCCCTACTGGGGACTTGGCCTGCAACCCAGGCATGTGCCCTGACTGGGAATCAAATCAGTGACCCTTTGGTTCACATCCTGGCACTCAATCCACTGAGCCTTACCAGACAGGGTTTGTGGAAGCTTTCTAATCCTTCTAGGCTGGGCTTAGTATTCTTATCACTCCATTGGCATCTCCAACCTAGTTCTTAATGTATTTATATTGGGGAAAAAAACATTTTTCCCCTCTTGTGTGTCTCCTTTACTTTTACACAGAACACCTCACTTCTGACACATCTGGTCACCAAATGTGTGAGGGTTTTCCCCCACCAAGCAGTTCTCTGTGACACCAGCTGGATGTCCTACAATTTATCTTAATTCTGATACTCTCTACCTGGAGATAATGTCAGATCCCACAGGTTAAGGCCTCAGACCCACAAGACTCCTCTTGCCCCGCTTCAGACGTCACTCACAAGTAATAGATTCCCAGGTTACCCAAACCTTCTTTCCAACTTGGCTACAAATCAGAGGTTCCCACTACTCTCCTCTCTGGGTTCCATTAATTTGTTAGGGTGGCTCAGAGAACTCAGGGAAACACTTACTTATGTTTACTGGTTTATTAAAGAATATGATAAAGGATACAGACAAACAGCCAGATGAAGACATATATAGAGTGAGGTCTGGGAGTGTCCTGAGCCCTGGAGCTTCTGTCTGTATGGAGCTGGAGCGGGTCACCCTCCCATACATGGATACGTTCACCTTCCTGGAAACTCTCCAAACCCCATACTATAGGGATTTGTATGAAGGCTTCCCACGGAGGCATGATCCATCATTAGCTCCATTTTCAGCCATTCCCACTTCTCAGGAGTATGGGGGGTGTATGCTGAAAATTTCAAGCTTCTAATCAGGTGCTGGTATTTCTAATAACCATCCGTCATCTGGCAGCCATCCAGGAGCCCACCCAGGGTCCCGTCAATGAAACAAAAGAGACTCCTTTCACCCAGGAAATTACAAGAGTTTCAGGAGCTCTAGGTCAGGAACCATTGGGAGGCAGAGACCAATATACATATATTTTCTATTATCTCACAGTACTGTATTATAATAATTTGTTTATTTGTTTGTCTTTCCCCAAATCTCCAAGAGAAAGTGTCAGGCCTTTCTATTAATGTCCAGTGCCTTGCACGTTGTCAGGCACTTAGTAGATGTTAAACAAATGTGCCAATGAAGGATTGAAGGAACATGTGGGAAACAATACCAAGTACCAAGGGGGTTTTGAAGAAATCCTATTGAATTAGGATTCAGTTGTGCATGGGCCACATTTCATCCTTTGTTATGCATGTGATTATGAAAAGCATATGTAATCAAAGCTTGACTTGAGATTTTGAAGCAGATTAGTCATTCATTATTTAACAAACATTTATCAGTTGACTATTTTATATTTTTTGAGGGTTGGGTCCTCATCTTTATCACATTTGCATTCCTAATACAGCATCTGGTAGTTGAAAAGTACACAATAATATTTTTCCTCTATTAAACTGAAACAAAGGTATAAATCAGTGCTGTGTATTTTCAGAGGAAGGAGACGATTGAGAAAAGAATCACAGAGGAAGAGGGATGGAGCTGGGTGAGCATGGTGGTGGGGATTGGAATGCCAGAACCAGTGTGGGCAAAGATATGAGGATGGAAAGGCATGAAGTCCTGTTTGATGGAATTAAAGAAGAGCAATAATGCCAAAAATGTGAGATGAGTATGATCGTGGAAATCTTAGACTAACTAACCATGTGGTGCTCTCAGTCTTGTTACTTGTGGTGGAGGTTACTACTTGCCTCCCCAGTATCTGTTTTCCTCCTCCATTTAGTAATAGAACCTTGATTTTAGCTCATGTGCATGTGAATAAGGTCTGATCAATGAGATATAAACAGAAGAGTCACAGGGGGCTCTAGGAAATCTGTTCAAAAGGATGGGAGTGTTCCTCTAGCCCTTTCCTCCATCCTGCTGCTGGAATGAGAATATGTGGCAGAAGTCAACTGGCCAGACAAGGGGCAGGGGTGCTGTGCTGAGGGCATCTCCCTAAGGATGGATAGGAGGAGCCTGGTCCTAAATGACATCATAGAGCTTCCAGACCAGTCCCCAGATGGCTTCCCCCATCAGAGAATTCTCCTACATGACAGAGAAATAAGCCCATTATTCTTTATGCCAGTGTTATTTAGTGGTTCCTTGCTTTATGTAGCTGAACCTAATCTTAATGGATACATCCCATGCCTGGCTGTTTTCCCTTTAAAAAGCCACACATTCAGTTTCTTAGGGTTTTGTCTCCCTAGGACTGACTGTGGAATGGGACCAAGGGTTCCCAGCCCTCCCCACTCTGTTGCTATGCCTGAAAGTAAGCATTATGGTCCCTTTCTATTGTGGAAATGAGTCAGGAAGTAACAAGCAAGACAGTTATTAAGTGGTCTTATACCATTTTAATTGCTGCAATTCCTCGTTATATTCCTCATTTCATTGGAAGTTATCACGGGATATATTAGTTATTTATTGCTGCATAACAAATTACCCTACAATCTAGCATCTTAAAACAATAAATATTTATTATTTCACAGTTTCTGTGGGTCAGGAATACAGGTATGGATTAGCTGGGTACTTCTGGCTCAGGTTTCTCATGAGGTTGCTGTCAATCTGTTAGCTGGAGTGACATTCATTTCAAGGCCCAAATAGGGGTCTGGAGAATCTACTTCCAAGCTCAGTTGTGTGGCTATTGGCAGGCCTCTGAAAATCTATTTCCGAGCTGCCTGAGTATTCGCATGACATGCATGTGGTCATCTAAATGAAAGGGTTGGAGGGAGAGAGAGAGAGAGAGTAAGCCAGAAAGAGATATATTAGGAAGACACTCAGTCTTTTCATAATCTAATCTTTGAAATGACATCCCAGCACTTCTGCCATATTCTATTCATTAAAACCAAACCAGTAAGTGTGGCCCACAATTATGGGGAGGGATTACACGGGGCACGGTTATCAGGAGGTGAGATCTTCAGGGGTCATCTTAGAGGTTGCCTATACAGGGAAATTCACTTATATACTTGCTCTATTTAATTCCTGAAGGTAATAGCTCTTCAGACATTCTCACCTCCTAAGAAGGTTTCTTCTCTGAGTTGGTAAATCCAATGGTATATTCATTCACTTAACAAATATTCATGGAACATCAATTTGCCAGGACTGGAGATAGACTGGTCAGTATAAATACAGATAGTTATCACTCTAAGGTCCAGGGTGATGCCTTGGGCACAATAATATATGGAAATTCATTATATTGTATTTTCCCACTGGATATGAACAACTTGAGGTAAGCACACATTTCATCTCTGTATTGTACCTCCAGTCATTTATCTCCTCCAACTTGTCATTAAGTGTGTGTGTGTGTGGCTCTGCCAATGGAAACCCCCCACCCCCAGCTGCTGTGGGTGAGAATAAGTCTACCAAAGCATGATCTACTTGGGGAGGAAAATTGGCCAGTCTCTCAAAGAAGAAGGGCCTTGAGCCTGTTCCTCAATGGGCTTTTATTGGGTTTAGTTTGCATAGGAATACAGGGCGTATATGTGAAGCTCATCAACCATTGTCAGGCAGTAATGATCAAACAATAGATAACATTCAAAGAACTATAAGTCTTATTCTTAGTCAGTGTCAGATAGCCAAAGGGCCATAAAACTTGGGGGAAAAACTCATTTTATGCTTGGACCCTTAACATTTAAATTGAGGGCATTCTTAGCAAAGCAGATTTCACAGGGTTTTATGCATTCTTTCTTAGGCCTGATTGTCCCTGGAAACCACTCATTCCAGCACAGTGCCACATCTGCCTCTGGCATTGTTTCAGGCTTCAGTCAGGTGGGGGATGTGGGCAGCCAACAGATTTTGAAACTTCTTACAGATAGAATGAGGACTCAGGCCCTTGAAAAGCTGAGGGGTGAGGGTTCATCACCCCTTTTCTATAGTCCCCTAAGTCCTTCCCTGATGGCCCCTTTGTGACCATGCCTGTCTTAGGTCATCCCTCCCTTGAGGAATCTTACCTGTCATTGGCTAACCAGTCATCCACCTGGGGCCAAACAGGGTGAAATAAAGAGGGCAGAGGCTGCACCCCTGCTGGGAAGGTAAGTTTTGTCTCATTAGTGACTTATGATCCCAAGATCTTTTTACTCAGCCTTTGCCATGGCGGGGGGTGGGGTGGGGAGGTGTGGTTACAGCTTCTGAAACCAGGCAGGGAAGTTCCCAACAATTAAGGGTCCCCTGGACTCAAGTGATTGATTAGGAACTTGTTGGTAGGGAGGGGTTTTTTTCGGAAAAGCCTTGCATTGCAATCCTAGCTACCTCTCACTAATTAAATGCTGTTGTAAATTGAAGGTTAGCATCTATATTCATCAGAAATATTGGCCTATAATTTTCTTTTTTTGTTGTGTCTTAACCTGGTTTTGGGATTAGGATAATACTGTCCTTATTAAAATAGTTTGAAAGTTTTCCCTCTTCTTGAGTTTTTGGGAATAGTTTGAGAAGTATAGGTGTTAGTTCTTCTTTAAGTGTTTGGCAAAATTCACCTGTGAAGCTATCTGGTCCAGGGCTTTTGTGTGCCAGGAGTTTTTTTTATTAGTGCTTCAATTTTGCTAGTTATTATTGTCTTTTTCAGGTTTTCTGTTTCTTCCTGATTCAGTTTTGGAAGACTGTATGTTTCTAGAAATTTATCCATTTCACCCAGGTTATCCAATTTCTTGACATATAGTTTTTCATAGTAATTTCTTACAACCTTTTGTATTTCTGTGGTATTAGTTGTTACTTCTCTCTTTAATTTCTTATTTTATTTATTTGAATCCTCTCTCTTTTTTTCATGATGGGTCTGGTTGACAATTTGTCAATTTTGGTTGGCTTATCAAAGAGTCAGATCCTGGACTCATTGGTCCTTTCAATTGTTTTTCAGTCTCTATGCCATTTATTTCTGCTCTTATCTTGATTAATTCCTTCCTTCTACTCGCTCTGGGCTTTGTTTGTTGTTGTTCCTCTAGTTCTTTTAGAAGTAGGCTTAGGTTGTTTATTTGAGATTCTTAAATCTTTGGTTAGGCCTGTATTGCTATGACCTTCCCTCTCAGGACTGTCTTTGCAGTGTCCTATAGGTTTTGGGTTGTTTTGGGTTCATTTTCATTTGTTTCCAGATACTTTTTGATTTCTTTCTTGACCTCATTGTTAACCCATTCATTATTTAATTACATGTTATTTTGCTTCCATATATTTGAATGTTTCTGAGGGTTTTTTTGAGGTTGGTTTCTAGTTTCAAGCCATTGTGACCTGAGAAGATGCTCAATATGATTTCAACTTTTTTGAATTTGTTAAGGCTCATTTTGTGTCCTATCATGTGGTCTATCTTTGAGAATGATACATGTGCACTCGAAAAGCATGCATATTTTGCTTCTTTGAGGTGAAATGTTATGTAAATATTAATGTTCTGTAAGTTCATTTGATCTAGAGTATCATTCAATCCTGCAATATTTGTTGATTTGTTTTTGTTTGTTTGTTTGGGAGATCTATCCATTGTTGACAGTGGGGTATCCTTCAGTATTTTCTCTATATATTTATGTGTACCTATATTGGGTACATATATGTTTACAAGAATTATATCCTCTTGATGGACTACTCCCTTAAGTATTACATAGTGACCTTCTTTGTTTCTTGTTGTGGCCTTTGTTTTGAAGTCTATTTTATAAGTTAGGCTACCCCAGCCCCCTCTTTTATTTTATATTCATTTGCATGGAATATTTTTTCTATCCCTTCACTTTCAGCCTGTATATATCTTTTGTTCTGAGGTAGGTATCTTGTAGGCAATGTATATGTGGTTCCTGTTTTCTTATTCATTCAGCTATCCTAAGTCTTGATTGGAGCATTTAATCCATTTACATTTAAGGTTATTAATGATAGATACTTACTCCTGGCCATTTTTTTTCCTTTGTATCTGTGTTCCTCTCTATTTCTCCTTAAAGCAGTCACTTTATTTTTTAAAATATATTTTATTGATTATGCTATTACAGTTGTCCCATTTCCCCCACTTATTCCCCTCCACCCTGCATACCCCCTCCCTCCTGCATTGCCCCATTTTAGTTCATGTCCATGGGTCATACATATAAGTTCTTTGGCTTCTACATTTCCTATACTATTCTTAACCTCCCCCTGTCTATTTTCTACCTACCATTTATGCTAGTTATTCTCCATACCTTTTCCCTGTCTCTCCCCGTCCCACTCCCCCGCTGATAACCCTCTATGTGATCTTAATTTCTGTGATTCTGTTCCTGTCTAGTTGTCTGCTTAGTTTATTTTTGTTCTTGTTTTTGTTTTAGGTTTGGTTGTTAATAACTGTGAGTTTGTTGTCATTTTACTGTTCATATTTCTTTATCATCTTTTTCTTGGATAAGTCCCTTTAACATTTCATATAATAAGGGCTTGGTGATGATGAAGTCCTTTAACCCGACCTTATCTAGGAAGCACTTTATCTGCCCTTCCATTCTAAATGATAGCTTTGTTGGATAGAGTAATCTTGTATGTAGGTCCTTGCCTTTCAGGACTTCAAATACTTCTTTCCAGACCCTTCTTGCCTGCAAGGTTTCTTTTGAGAAATCAGCTGATAATCTTATGGGAACTCCTTTGTAGGTAACTGTCCCCTTTTCTCTTGCTTCTTTTAAGATTCCTTATCTTTCATCTTGGGTAATGCAATTATGATGTGCTTTTGTGTGTGCTTCCTTGGGTCCAAATTTTTTGGGACTCTCTGAGCTTCCTGAACTTCCTGGAAGTATATTTCCTTTGCCAGATTAGAAGTTCTCCTTCATTATTTGTTCAAGTAAGTTTTCAATTTCTTGCTGTTGTTCTTCTTCTTCTGGCACCCCTATGATTTGGATGTTGGAACATTTAAAGATGTCCTGGAGGTTCCTAAGCCTCTCCTCATTTTTTTGAATTCTTGTTTCTTCATTCTTTTCTGGTTGAGTGTTTCTTTCTTCCTTCTGGTTCATACCGTTGATTTCAGTCCCAGTTTCCTTTATTTCACTTAGCATAGCCTTCATTTTTTCATCTAATTTGTGACCATATTCAACTGATTGTGAGCATCCTGAATACCAGTGTTTTGAACTGTGCATCTGATAGGTTGGCTATCTCTTTGTTGCTTAGTTGTATTTTTTCTGGAGCTTTGATCTGTTCTTTCATTTGGGCTTTTTTTTTTTTTGTTTCAGCATGCCTGTTTTGTTGTAAGGGGAGGAGCTTTAGGTGTTCACCGGGATGAGGCAACCCACATTGCTATGTTATGATGCTGTATGTGGGGGAGGGGTCCAAGAGGGAACAATTCCTCTTGCTCTCTCTGCCAGAGCAGTCTCTTCCCCCACTACCCACAACCAAATTGGGCCCTTCTGGTGCTGATTCCCAGGTGGGTGGGTTTGTGTATATTCTAGGACCCTGTTGACCTCTCCAATGAACTCTCCTGTGAGGCTGGAAGTTTCTCCTGCTGCCGCCTCAACTCCCACATGTTTTTTTAATCAGAGGTTTGAGGCTTTATTTCCCTGTGCTCTGGGAAATAAACTCTGGGTTGCGTAGACTGTCTTGCTCCCCAGTTGTTCCTCCTGGTTTATCTACATGCGAATATGGGACCACCCTGTCTGCCAGGTGCTGCCTTGCCAGGTCTGCCAGCCACTGCCTTGCTGGGAGTCCTCTCCTCCACCTGGCTGCCTGTCTCCACCCCTCCTACTGGTCTGGATGAATGTTTCTTCTCTAACTCCTTGGTTGTCGGACTTCCACACAGGTTGATTTTCTGTCAGTTCTTGTTTTTTGTTCTCAAATTTATTATTGTCCTTTTTTTAGTTGTGTGAGGAGTCACAGTGTGTCTACCTTCATCTTGGCTGGAAGTCTCTTAAAGTAGTCACTTTAGCATCTCTTGTAATGCTAGCTTGGAAGAGACTTTTATCTGATGAGCTCTTTATTTCAACTTCCATTTTAAGTGAGAGCCTTACTGGGTAGAGTAGCCTTGGTTGCACGTTCTTGCTTTTTATTACTTGGAATATTTCATGCCAATCCTTTCTGGCTTGTAGTGTTTCTTCTGGTTCTCCCTTTGGATACCGCTCTGATGTGTGAGTCTGGTGTAAGCCAATGTCAGATTTTGTCCCGTTTAGCCCTCAGACAACTTTTTGAAACTACAGGTAATCCACAGTTTGTGGCTAATTCCTCCGGGAATCAGAGCAGTTTTTTTTCTGCTCTTCAAAGCTGGCTTTTATCATTAGTGGATCCAGGGGTGTGTCAGCAAACATCCCTATTCACCACAGGATCCGCCTCTGCCTGTCTCTGCCTGCTGGCCTGATGTCAATCTTAGAATAGTCGCAGACCAGACTATTTCTGAGAGGACTTCTGGCAGAAACGAGGGCTGTGATTCCTGAGTCTTCCATGGCAGGTAACTTTCAGACTTCAGGGAAGATGGTGGGTGTGTTACCCATCTCCTGAGCCACTAGTCTGAGTCTGTCGGGGATTATTTCCCCATATTTAGCAGAGCAGGGCCTCTAGTAGGCTTCCAGGCCCAGATTTTGGGTCTGTCAAATGACAGGAGGGTGTTTCTGTGGCTCTCCCATGAGTGGGAAGCACCAGTTTCCCAAGATAGTATGTAGATTGGCTGCACCCTTCACCGTCTCTAACAGCCCCCGAGTCTGTTAATGTTGCTGTGTCCTCAGCAAGGACTAAGATGCAGGATGGGAGAAATGAAAGAAAAAACAACAACAATAAACAAAACAGAATACCAAGACAGCAAAACAGAAAAAAAAATCAAAAAAATTACTGGGTGGAGTGAACAGAATTTCGGAGGTTGTGGCAAGGTGATTTCCAGAGGGTGGAGGGAGCAGTATCCCACAGGGTAAGGTGATTGATTTTCACCTGGGAAGGGCTAGCTCTTCTCAAGAAAGATGGCTGCTGTGGAGCTCAGGGATATATGGGCCCCCCAAATCTCACAACCACTCCCGCAAGTGTCTCCCCAGTGCCTCCCACTCCAGACTGTCCTTGCGGGACTCTGTGCTGCTCTACCTTTGCTGGGGCCCAAGGTGGATAGCTGCAAGCACCCCTTTAAGGGGAAAAAAAAGATGGTGGGTTTGTCTCCAGTGATTTTCTTCTCTCCCAAGCACCAAGAGCCCCTCTGGTGCAGACTCCTTGATCTCCTGATCTGGATGCTCCAGGAATGTCCTTTGTGTGGGTTATGTGGACTCTTCTGTTGTATTTGGGTCCTGACTGTTATTGACCTGATCATTGGTGAGAACTTTCCTCCAACTGGCTGACTAAGGGGCTCAACCCCACAAAGTCCACCTTTGCCTGTGGGTTGGATCCCCAGTCAGGACACATACAAGAGGCAAACTATGCTTCTCTCTCACACCAACACCTCTCTGTATCCCCCAAATCAATAGAATATATCTTGTATGCATCGTCTTCTTTTAAGTCTCATATCACCTTAATGGGATGGGGGAAGGAAAGGAAGAGTCCATCAGCAAAACTATAACATAGGATGGTGGTGGGCACTCGCGCCTCTCCCTCTAGTGAGTTTTAGCCTTGGGCTCCCACTGCTGCACTCCTGCTGCAGCCTCTGCATCCAGTGCCTTCCTGTCTGCCTCTCTCTGCCTCCAGTACTCCCGCTCCATTGCCTCCTTAGTCAGATTCTGTCTGGTTTATGGTTCCAGTAGTGCCTCGGGCTAGTGTGGTGACAGCCCCATCCCTGGCAAGTACTGCAGTCCCCAGACTCTGGATCCCAGCAGCAGAATGGTGTGCAGCTTGGGCTGGTGAGGAGGGCACAGAAGCAAGGCTGCTAGGCATTGAAGCACCGCCCTCATGCCACTTCTTCCTGAGGAGGATTTTGTAAATTCCACAAAATGGTTCCATCTGCAATCCTGTGCAGCCAGAAGTGCTGGGCTGGGCTGTGGAAGCAGCAGCTGCTCTACCAGGAGAGCCCAGGGCACTCACCCCCGAGTGCCCTCACAGATGGACAGGCACTTGCACACTCACACACACCCACACACTTGCCTGTGCATACACTCATTCACATGTGCTCTCACAAACACTTCACTAGGTTTTCAAGTTGATTGCCCTGTAGTTTAGCTGCAAGATTGGTCTGGGGCTGGGAGCAAGAAGATGAAGCTTCCAGCTACTTTGCAGCCATCTCGAGACCTGCTAAAATGCATATATCACATTTTATTTATCCATGTATTCTTTGATGGACACTTGGATTGCTTCCATCTTTTGTCCATTGTGAGTAATGACTATGAGTGTAAAAGTATTTGTTTGAGTCCCTGTGCTCAATTCTTTTGGGCGCATACCTAGAAGTAGAATTCCTGGATTATAATTCCAGATTTAATTTTTTGAGGTGAACATACATTTTAAAAGCTACAACCACAGTTCTATTGCACACCTAAAATTTTAACAATAACTCTTTAATGGAACAGGCTTTACAACTATCCAAGAGACTGCACTGAGTCTTTAAGCCTGGCTACCTGAGACTTTGGTCAGGTCACTGAATTAACCTGTGTTTCAGTTTTCCCATTTGTAAAATGAAGAAATAGGTTAAATGAGTTAGTATACTTGAAGTACTATAGGCAGTGCCTGTAAATTTTAAGTACGCTTATATATCTTGGCTTTACTATACACTTGTCAGGTATCAGTGCTGCTGATGAGAACTTTCACATAAGCCTGATTTTTGTTCAGTGTAGATAGCTTATGGCTGAATCCAAGATTTGAGAGCCTAAAAATTGAGAAGTCCACAAAAATAGACACATGCATACACACAGACACCCCCATGCAGAATTTGGTGTAAATTTTTTTTTAGAATCAGAGAAAAAAATCCCAGCAAATAACCAGAGTTTTAGAGACTCAAGTTTCTGTTTCCTGAGACCTCTTTAGCCAGTTGATCTGAAATGCTTATGGGGGTCCTTGCTGATTTCAGTTTGGCTTTCCCTATCACCTAGGGTGTTGTGAGGTTTGAATGAGTTATTATTATATGTTATGTGTTTAGAACAGTGCGGGGAATAGAGTAAGTGCTCTAAAAATGTTAATTATTATGGTTGGTAGGTCCATTGTCCAAGAAAGGACGTATTGGAAGAGGAGGAGTTTGGGGGGATAGGAGTCAAGCAGAAGTATAATCTGCCCAATTTGGGGCAAGAATTTGCAGTGCCTTTTAACCATCTGAGAGGTAATGTTAGTTAGCACTCAATTAGTGTTTGATGATGATGGTGATGATGGTGATGGTGATGATAAAGCCAACGATGTTAATGATAACTACACTAATAACTATGGAACTGACTCTGGCCCAGGTAATTTCTATACTGTTGGCCATAGAATGGGTAGGCTTCATGGTAGCTCTGAGTATAAGGGAAGGATTACTACTTAGCTGATTTGACTTCATGGGGAGAATCAATTCAGTATGCAGGGAGCTGGGTTCTAAGCTGCAGGCTCCCAAATACCAGGAGGTGAAGGTGTGTTCTGTAGGGGAGCCTACATCCACTAGAGTATTCCTTCCTCTTTAGGAAGTTTCTCAGCTTCTTTAGACAAGTGCCATCTTGTTTTCCAGCCTAGTGGTAAAACCTGGGTTGAAAGGAAGTGGCAGTAGGTCAAGACCTAGCTTTGCTTGCTTGGGGATAGAAAATTGGGGTGGGCAGTGTGGAAGCCACAGTTGTTTCATATACCAAGCACTACAGTATTTGCAGCAGGATTGGGAAAAGGAAGGTGAGAGAGGGAGCTTATGGGATAATCTTTTCAACGATAATTTCAATTAACCTCTTCCTCATTCCTAGCCTCTGCTGACTCTGCCCATCTTGATTATAGTTTCTCTAGGGCTCCCCTAAGCCATTTATCTCCTTCCTCCTATGGTGTCTCTTCCTACATACTCTGAAGCTTCTTCCTTATTCCCTCTTCTTCATCCACCAGTACTCTTCTACTCTCTACCCCATCCATCAGAAATTTGTCAAGGTGCTCTATTCACTGATGGCCCCACTTCTGTGCTGTCTTGGTTATGGGTTTATCCTTTTACTATCACTTATTGGATCTTGGCAAGGAGAGATGATAAATGCTTATAGTCAACTCTCTCGTTTTATTGGATGCATTTCTACACATGTCTAAAAATACCTTTCACTTGAATATTCCATTTCTAAGAAAGCAATCTATTCTCTTATGTCAGAAGCGAAGGGCAAGGCTGTATTACTGGTAAAGAATTATCTAAATCAAATATGAGCAGTGACAGTTGCCCAGGGCATGTTTCTATTATCATCAAATTCACTTCATTGCTGCTTTTGTTTGTGACTTGAGCACATATGGGCTCTACTCCCACCATAGTTTAGGCCACTGAAGATATTTCAGTTTGCTCTCTGCCTGCTGATCTTTGCCGGTCTAAGACAAAGCTTTCTATATTTAAAGTAAGTTGATTAAAAATGCCCACATTTTCCAAATATACAGTTACCAGTTTTGCTTTCAACTTTTACCACGTAGTTTTAGAATGACCAAGAACCTGAAATAGACTCAAGTCATTCATGGCCAGCATAGCAACAGTTCTGCAGACTATAGGAACTACCACAAAAAGCTAGAAAACCCTGGCCCCCAAAGGCAGCTATGTATTCCTTTATTTGGAAGGCAATATGAACTGTGAATAAGAACTTTATAGGAACACAATGTAGACTGAAGCCCACCATTAAGTGAGAGTCATTGCTTTGTGGAATCAATTCCTCAGCCTTCTCTCTTAGTTTCAATTAAACATACAGTAAGTCCTCACTTAATGTCATTGATATGTTCTTGGAAACTTTGACTTCAAGAAAAATGACATATAAATGAACTAAGTTCACCATAAGCTAATTAATGTAAATATGAGTTAAGTTCCTATGATGTATTTCTGGTCACAAAAATACCATCAAACTTCTAAATTAAATTCCCAAACATTTATAATTATTAAATGTTGAGATAAATGTGAAATACATTTAAGAAAGATGAATAAAAACAATTATCCCAGTCTAGGACTGCAGGTGGCTGGAGCCTATCCCTGCAGCTTAGGGCACAAGGTGGGACTCAACCCTGGACAAGATGCGCTTCCATTGCAGGGTGCACCACACACATCCACACTCAGATTGTGACAATTTAGAGACACAATGTGAGCATCTTTGGGATGTGGGAGGAAACCAGAGTACCTGAAGAAACCCACACAGACATGGGGAGAATATATAAACTGCACTCACGCAGTAGTCCTAATCAGGAGTCAAATTTTTCTTTCATCAGTGTGACACCATTTTTCAAGGACTGCTATAATTGAGAGTGTCTTTTCCAGGATTTGGGTATTATTTTTACATTTGTGCTAAACAGCGGACAAAAAGGGAAGGGAAACCAAATAAGGAATAAATAATGGAAAAGGGTAAAAAAAAATGTGTTGTTTGTAAGTATACCAGATCTTATAAACTTATATAATCCATGGATCATTTCCATGGTAGACTGTTGTGGCTGCAAGGAGCCATTGTGCTAATGTAGCAGTTGATGATCTTATGCAGAGACCTGCATACTAAATGCCCTTCTGAAATTGGGAATGAAATATGGGAACTGAACATAGCCAATAACCATTTTTAAAAATAATGAAGTACTCTACCATCTCATTCTTCTCCCAGCCCCACCAAAAGCATGAAGAGCTGAGTCAATGTAATGAACTAATTGCCTGAAAATGTAATTAAAAATAAAAAAGAACTCTGTGTGTAGCAGGAAAAAAAAACCCTCTAAAATAGGGCTCATATTTTGAAGCATAAAGCATATTTTTGCATTTGTGGGAAATCAATGAGCCTGTGTCACATTTCATTTCAGCAGCTGATGTTTAAGCCTTAAAAATTAAATCATAGACACCCTGGGTTTTAGAGAAGGGATGTAGGTGGTGACTCAGCTTTACCAAGGCACTTTGGGCTTAGGTAGCAACACCCTGCTTGGTCATGCTGGAGAATAGACTGCCAAGTGTGCCAAATTATATGATGCTTTTGAAATGTGCACAAATAGCCCATTACACTTTTCATAGCGTTCCCTCATTAAGCCTGCAGAATTGTTTCTTTATGTTTTTCCCATAATAGCTTCTGAAAGGTCAAGAATTGCTTATTTGACTTTCTGGTGCCCTTCGGGGAATAATGCTATTAACCATTTGTGGCTTCTGCTCCACCAAGCTGACACTTGTCCAAAGTCTCCCATTGGTTGTCAAGACTGGGCTGCGACACGCACATACACACACACCCCTCTGAGTTGGAGATAAGGAATATACAGAGGATATTGGAACCCCTGCCAGTTGAGACTTTGTTTGATTTTTCTCTTGTAGTTGATGCTCAGTTCTGGTGGCATTTGGAAAGCAGTAGGGAGTGCTAGTTTTCAGAGTGGATCAGACAACCCAAGGTAAAATCCAGATCAACTCCTTCTAAACTGGGTGGCAAAGGGCAAGTCATTTCTGCTCTTGAAGCTTGATTTCCAAATGCGTACAATGGGGATAATAGTAGTACCAGCTCATACAGTGCTTTCCTGGCATACAATAAGCATTAAAATGTTGACTCAAAACGAAAACACCTAGCCTTAGAAGCTTGCAAAGGGTAGGCCTTGATTGGCAACATTGCATAAACACAAACGTCCATTTCCAACTTCGTGGCTCATTCCCAGCCTTCACTCAGATCTGTAAGAAGGCAGTAATATTTATTAAATGACTTCTATTTGCTGAGGACTTACTTATGTTTCTCATTTAATTCTTTATGCAGCCCTGTAAAATAGATATTCTTATTGCCATATTATGCACGGAAACACTGATACTCAGGGCTAATGATAATGACTACCTTCTATTGAGTGTTTACTATGTGCCAGGCACTATCTTAGACATTTTCATCTATTTTCTTGTCAATGGGCATATTGGTCATTTCCTTACTTTTCTTTTTGTTTGCTATATGAAGAGTGCTCCCATGGACCTTGTCATGTACACATAAACAGGATTTTCTCTTGGGAGTACACACCTGGGACTAGAACTGCTAGGTTAAAGGTATGTGAATGTTCAACTTTACCAGAAAACATGCATTACTTTCCAAAATGACTGTAATAATTTATCCTCCCACCAGACTGTGTAAGCCTACCTACTGAACCATATTCTTCCCTACACCTGACATTCTTATTTTTCCCAAGCTAATGGGCATAAAATGGTATTTTGACCTTGATCTGCATTTTTATTATTACTAATGAGTTTGATAATCTTTTTATATTAATTGGCCATAGATGTATTTTTTTCTGTGAATTTTCATGTATCTTTTACCATCTTTTACAGGGCCCTCAGAGTGATGCTCTGTCAAGAACTGTCTTTCTGCCCTAGCTAGCGTAGCTAGGTTGGTTGGAGTATCCTCTTGTAAACCAAAAGGTCACAGGTTTGATCCTCATTCAGAGAAAATGTCTAGGTTGAGAGTTCAGTACCTGGCCAGTTGGGGCATGCATTGGAGGCAACTGATTGATGTTTCTCTCTCTGTACACATCACCCCCCACCAATTCCCTTCTCTCTGGAATTAAAAATAACAACAAAAACTGTCTCTCTGATTGTTCCAGTGCCACGAATACAACACAAGCTCCCCTGGCCACCAGAGCCAGGCAGTCAAGGGGTGTCTTCTGGATGTAGCCACAAAATCTGAGCCCACCAGGTGTAAAAACTAGGGCATCAAATATTTAGAAATTTCCCCTGGGAAATACTGGCACTCTGGAGTGCAAAAGTGGCACTTACTGAAAAAAAAGGAGGCAAAGGGGGAAAATGTAGAAAAAAAGAAATATAGGAAAAGGAAAAAAGAGAAAAAATAAGAAAAAGAAAAAAATTTTAAAAGTGGCACCTGCTGGCTTTAGCAAGTCAGCGGGAGTGCAGGAAGATGGCACCCACCAGCCTCCAACCCTGGTGAGTGTCCCAGAAGCTCCCTGCCCTCAGATCAGTATTTTAAAATGAGGAAATGAGTCTCATTCACAAAATCTAGGAGCTTTTCAAAGGGCTGCTTTTGCATTGGTCCCTGGGGTGGGCGAGTCTGCACCTAGTCCCTTCAAGAGCCATCTCTCAGTTCACCACAGCCCCTCAGGTCTCTTGGGCATGAGCCACAATGGTCTCAAAGCCAGGTGTTTTGGGCTCCTGTCTCAGGTGCTGGTCTTCAAGTTGGGTCAGCAATGTGGGAGAGGCTGCGGTTTTGAGCTTCCTCCCTGTTGTGGCAGCCTGTGTTGTGGTGAGATGGTGTGATTGTGTCTCAGTCTTCCCTACAAACTCCAATGTGATTTCTCTCTCCTTTGCCTGATGTGAAGGCGTGGCTTCTCCAGCTTTCAGTTTTGTTTCAGAGAAAATTGTTCCATATATACTATACAGATTCGGTGTGTCTGTGCCAAGAGGTGATTTAAGGATCTTCCAGTTCGCCATCTTGTAGTGGAGGGCCTGGGACATCATCTTTTCTGTGCTCAGCCACCTGTGCTCAGCCACCTGCGCTCCCTGTTCTCACGCCTTCAGGCTCCAGCTGAATTATGTCACCAGCTTTCCAGAGTCTCCAGCTTGCAGAGGGCAGCTTGTGGGACTTCTCAGCCTTCACCATGACTTGAGCTGGTTCCTATTATAAATCTCTTCCTCTCTCTATATACATAGAGA